>KZ806959.1:241856-255261 GCA_000696205.2 Oncopeltus fasciatus | reverse complement strand
TAAAAAAAAAATTATCTGTACATTTTTACACTTAAATTTTTGATGGGGTACATGATAAGAGTCCTTGCTCGTCTATCCCGGGACGTAACCCGTCCTCAGAGAGGAGCCCAGGTTAACCCGCGATAGACTATCCGGCACCCATCTTCTCCTTATCCTAGGATAAGAAGGAGACTAGGCAGGGAGTCAAGGAGGGATTGAGAGGGGGAGAAAAATGCCAGTGCATTCACTCCCTAGGTCTCATTGGATCTAATATTAATTCTTCGTCATCAAAACCCAACAAATTCTTTCTCCTCTCCTTCCAGTTTTTGAGTCAAAAGCTAGGATATAAAGCTCATTTGAGCACAAAGCTAATCTGAAAACACTTTATATCCCCAAAGGTCACAAAACTGTTGACAAACACAGGACTATTATCCATACCACCTTATACCGTTTCATTAAACAAGAATTGCTCTTCGTCTACCGCACTTCAGGCTAACATAACTACAACTACTATAACCTCTGGTTATGGGAAATAACCTTCTCCCTCGATATCTTTAACATTTCCTTCAACAGCCTCCTTTGCTCCATTCTTTCTTTCTTCCAGTCATAATTTTCTCTGACATTATATTGATTATTGATAATCCGTTACACATCCTTAATTCAGAAAAAAATATTTTTTTCCATCATAAACATTTTATGTATAACATTCATTCTACTAAAAACTCACTATATATATATACATAGATATATTGACCTCTCACGAACTCACTCCTCAGCAATCTGCTAAGAGGTTAAATTTATTGATAAACCCTTCTTATATGAAATTTTACTTGAAGATTGTCGCCTGTGGTGAAAAGTTGGTTTACTGGCGACATCCGAATACCCATAAGTAATGGCTAGATTGATGTCAAACTGCTTTTTCTCTTACTGCTAGAGGTTAATTGGAAAACAAATTCAAGCTTTATATTTTTAAAATTTTGAAGGTGTCCTTCATCACAAATTTTTTCCTGATACAACAAATACTACAATATCAGAACCATATTTCAAACACCTGAAAAGATTGTACGCGAAATAGTCTGAGCGTTTGATCAACCGAATAGGAATTTTATTGTAACAAGATATGCTAGTCCTTACATTTCCCGTTGAGCCAGAGAAAAATTTAAAGAACTTCATGGGTTTGAACTCCATTACTTAGATTACTACTTGGTTCGATCCATGGCCCCTTTCCTTCAAGAGAAAAATTTGATAATTTTGCGGAAGTTGAAACTGCAGTCCTGAGTTCTTTAACAGCCATGGAATAGCATCAGTGTAGGATCGAGCTATTGGCTAGCGGGTGGCTAATAGCGGTAAATAACAATGGACTATACTTTGAGTATTTACTTTAATATGTACCAAAGATAGCATAGAAATATTTGGCTAAAAAAACGATCATTTTAAGCGGAAAGCCAAGTTCGCTATTTTATGTTGAATCAAACGAATTAAGGATCTAGAGGCGATGGTTACTGAGTAGCTACATGCTTGTCATAAAATATTGGCGCCATAAATATTTTGCATAAGGATTTTTTCTTCCTATACTGATAGTACGAAGGGTGAATGGTGCTGATGGTGAAAATACAGAAGAAGAAAATGAAACATGGAATTGGATTCAAAAATTAAGACTGAAAACGGAATCTTGCTGATACAATATCAATAAAATTCATCACATTTATATATAGTTAATTGTTGTAGAATTTTCAAATATATGTAACATATTAGGCAAAGTTCCAACAGAAGTATCTTTAAGTAAGGTTAGTGACAAACAAGACCAGAATACAAAAAGGTTCAACTAAGAAATATTTGGAATTCAAACAACAAATAGATAGTAAAAGGTTCAAAACTTACGTAAAGTATGAAATATAGCCAATACTAAGGCTGGTAACAGCCGTAAGTTATCCAGGTTATCTTAATAATTGATTCAAAATTTGATTTGGAATTTGATTTTGGTAAAAGTTTAAAACCAATAACTATCTGTGTTACTAATAAACAAATTACGGAAATGAATAAAGTTTGATAATATAAATTATTTAGTGATTAATGAAATATTTTAGATGGAATGGGAGACCCAGGGCTCGATGGATAGACGGAGTACTGCCAGAGAGGGCCGCGATATGTCAAACTGACATAACATGGCAGTACAGGCAATATTGGGCAGGCGTTCTGAAGTACACTGACTTCCCAATGAGTCCCTGGACAAGTATATACTGTAATGTAGTGCAAAACGCCCTACGTGTCAGGTGAGTGATGGCGGTGAACAGCTGCTGCCGACAAAGTACTTACAATGGCTACTCTCTCCAAGGACTTTAGTGTAACCTTTGTTGTCTGCATTCACAAAAAAGAGAACAACTATTAAAGGCCGCCGAGGATGTATTTGCGATTGAGAGACAAACCGACTTTGAAACTACTCCAAGAGTGGGAGTAGAGTGGAGGAGGGGATATCGCGACTCGATGGTGCCCAAGCGCCGTCAGAGAGTATCATCAGAGAGGCTCGGAAGAAATGGCGTGTGTAACGAATGGGAGATGCTATAATTCTATAATTTTAGGAAATAGATAAAGAGTGTTAATGATTTTATGTTACAGATATAGAAAAAATACATAAATATATTCATATAATATTATACATATTAATACACATAAGTATTTATTTCATGATGATGACGTTTCGACTTACTTTCTATAATTAACAATGGCTTGAATTGATTCGTTGGCATTAGAAAATAAACATTCTTGCCATTTGAGGAGTATTTTATTTTATCGAGACGAAATCAATTAAGAAACAATTAATGAAAGGGAATAGAATAAAAAAATCTATCTGTCCCAGCCAGAAATCGAACCTGGATCTCCTGCTATCCGGGCCGGTATGCTATCCATTGCGTCACCGGGACGACCTAGATAACTTATTAAATTCCCACCACAATAGCGAGAGCCTAACCCACGAAGGTTCTAGTCCTGGCTGGGACAGATAGATTTTTTTATTCTATTCCCTTTCATTAACTATTTATTTACGTGGGATAATAAATCACAACCAAACAAATATTTAGAAATCAATTAAAGTATGTTCTACAATATTTATGCAAAACTGTTGTACTTATAAACAACCTTTCAATTAAACTTACCCATATTTTACATTTCCAGATTTGAGCTATTAACTAAAAAATCTACCGATTTGTAAAAGCTTAAAAAACGAATTATGTTTTTCTATTTTTTTATGTTTCTCATTTAATTTTTTGTTTTCGGTCCTAACCAGTGAAAATATTCACATATAATTATTTATTTTTATTTTTTATTTTTTTTTGTAAATACCCATTTATGATAATTAGGGCCTAATTTTCATAAAAATATTTATGGAAACCCCCACTGTGGTTGATTCTGAAAGGAATGAAATACCATATTCGGATTTTATATTTTTTTAAATTGTTGACATACGAATTTTATATATATTCTAATAATATAAAATTTTAAGTTAGTTTAACAATTGAAGGAACATTCGTCACTTCACCTTGGCATAATGAAGTGACGAATTTGGTGGTAAATTTGAAGAAGGGATTATCAGGAATTCGTTCTTGGTAAGTTATTAAGACATATAGACTCTTATGTCTTAATAACTATGTTTTTATAAATTATTTTTATACGTTTCTTTTTCTTTTTCAGCCCTGATGAAGACCTGAAATCGAGGCCGAAACGTTAGCTAAAATAAAAACTATTTTGGTAACAAATTAATTTTTAATTCTTCAACTACCATGACCGAATCCCTGATAATCCTCTCTTCATAAAACTTGACGGCCAACAAATTTACCACCAAACTCCTCACTTCATTACACCAAGGAGAAGAATAAGGTTGAGTTCCCTGAGGGAAAATACAGATGATAAAATCTGAGAAAGAGAATTCTTCGGAGGAGTCCGTCTTTAAGGTGAGCCAAGAGGAAGCGGACGAAGAAAACCTTAAGGGAATGTTAAGAAAATTTATAGGCTATTATCTTGGGCCGAGAGTGTGGGGGCTTGTGCATTCAAGCGGCCATTGTTTCAGACAATAACATCACGTATTTTTATTTAGGTTGGCTTGCACCAATAAATAAGATAATTACCAATAAATAGGTAAGCAAAGGTTCGAGACAGCTATTAAAGACATATTGAGCAAACAACACACACATTATTAGAGACTAATCTTAAGTTTCTCCCCAAAGAAATTATTGCACATAAAATTATTCAGTTTTAACTCTTAAGGCTATTAAACTATTTAGCCTAGTATAAGGTATTCTGTTGCTAATTACGGCGTATAACTTGGCATGAACCAAGGCCCCACTTGGCTAAAAATGAGGAACAAAGGTGATACTAACGTTGGACAAACATAATGGCAGATTCACGAAGATCGATATTCAATCAATTAAATGTTTTCAAGTTATCAGAAGTTATTTCAATTTTTTAATTTTAATTTTTATTTGTTTCTTACAACAAATCATTAAAAAAAAAAAAAAATCAAATGTGGCTTAGTCCTTATTGGATGCTTAATTACTCAATTCCCTGTAGATGTCAACAAGAAATCGGCGGCACTTCGGGGTGATTTAAATAACATTTTCTTAAAAATTGAACAAGGTTACACATGATTTTGCCATTTAAATTTTCCTATTGTAATGCTGGTCAAAGTAGAATATTATGGACGCCTTTACACGAACACACACATTTATATATCTATGATTTCTAAAATTTCTGTCCTATAACATTTTTGCATTGTTAAATATTTTTGAAATTAAAATTATAACAATAAAAATATTTATGAATTTGAGCAGAAGGGAAAATTAGAAACTCTTTTTATGAAATCTAACTGTGTTAAGGCTTTACAGAGAAAAGAAAATGTACGCCAGCATGGATAAAAGTGTTCCATCGTATGGATGCGAAACCTGGAGAATGACTGTAAAGAGGGTTGAAAATTAGGGGCGACTGGAATCGTGGGAATTTCACCAAAATATAAAATATAAAAAGAAAAAATTATATGACGGATATGGATATAAAGAACTTTCTCATAAGAAAGAAGGCTGTTTAATTCGGAACGCATATTTTAAACATATTCAGAACAATAGATTTCCTAAACAGTTACTAGAATGGATACCTCCAAGAAGACGAAACAATGGAAGACCGAGAACAACGTGTTCAACACGAATCCAAAAGTCAATAGGTGATAAAAATCTCCCTCGTGGGCTATGGAACAATAGATGAGATTAGCAAACAGGAGCATCAGACAACATCGCAAAACGATAAGTCAATAAAAACAAATTTCCAATCAATATAAAACAAATTTTTTTTTTTTTTTTTTTTTTTATGAAGCTGCAACTTTATGGACATTTCATTTATTTATTGGAAAGAGGAGAGAATTTAATTCTGAGATGATTTTAGTTGGGGTTCGGTCGAGGTAGATGTAGAGATGTAGAGAAAATGTATTTCTTTTTAAAAGATTATCTGCCAACGTTTCGGCTTACATTGTAAGCCATCTTCAGGGCCATCATGAAGATGAGAGAGGACGTCCTGTCCCAAAGTTCACATTTCCATGACTCGTGAATGTGAACTTAGGGACAGGACGTACCCTCTCATCTTCATAATAGCCCTGAAGATGGCTTACAATGTAAGCCGAAACGTCGACAGATAATCCTTTATTAAAAAAAATACATTTTTTAAATTTGTGTTTTTTGGATCTACCTCGACCGATCCCCAACTAAAATCATCTCAGAATAATATCTACGGTAAAAAAAAAAAAAAAACTCTCCTTTTGGAGAGAATTTAATTTATTCTTAATGGAAGAAATGGCTTATTTATTCTTAAACAGGGTATGTGTGAGGGGGTGGTCAGGGCGATGAACTCCGTGCTCTGGTCGAAGGATCCTGAAGAAGCACTCGGTGAAAGGAGAAACTGAAGGAGAGACTTCTCCAGTAGGGAAAGTGATGACCAATTCACTTCTCCGAAGGCCTTCCGCTCTACTGGAAATCTAACCGCAAGTCACCTGCTGCTGGGGCTGAGCTCTTACCGGGAAATAAGTGTCTTCACAGTGTTATAGGTGTTTACAGCCACTAAACCTTGAACCACAGCGCCCTGTCACAGTGAGGTTTTTTTTTGACATTAGAATAGTCTGCCCCCCGGTAATAGCTGGAGTTTTGCTTCATTATATATAATGAGGGGAGAAAAAAAAAAAAAATCGCAAAACATGGGTCTTCGTGTTACATGTATACTGCTAACTTTGGTTGAATAAAATTATTAGGCTCCATTTCCTTGATTTTAAGTAGAGTCGGATACGCATTGTTCAATTGACTACCGTCCGTATTCGTTGCATAATTTACGGTATATTGTACAATAAATAGACAGACATACAACTTAGGAATCCAGCTGTAACACTCGAATAGTGCCACTTACATACATATGAAAGTTTGTATCTACCCAGAAAAGTGTTTGACCTGTAAAAGTTTTAAGAAATTTAACACCCTAGAAAAAAAAAAAAAAAACGGCCACAGTGGTTCTAAGTCGTAGAAAGTAGAGAGAAAACATTTCACAACAAAAACTAAGACGAGCAATAAGCTTCTGTATTTTTTTCTGATTCATCCTTAAGGATCCTCTAAATGAACAACTATGATTCATAGTTTATTATATTAAGTAACTTAATAAATTGATGTCTCTCACAATAATTTCAGTCAAATGTGTACTTTTTAAATTAAATCAGTGTTGTACCTCTTAAAATTATTCAACAGATCTTTAATCCTACTAAGTCAGGAAAATCTGATAAATTAACGCGGTTTGTCAACCCCTATTCGATCCATCCTAAACTGAACCATTATAATATCTTTGTTATACCGGCATCTGTGAGTATAGTAGTAGTAGTAGTAGATCATTGAAGGGCAATCAACTTCTAGGTTATTACGCCCTATAAATACCCTTTAATGCATCATAATAAAGTAGTAGTAGTAGTAGTAGTAGATCATTGAAGGGCAATCAACTTCTAGGTTATTACGCCCTATAAATACCCTTTAATATGTTTACTATAAATTAGTCAATAAAATACAGGAATCAGGATTATTTCGACCACTATAACAACCTAAATTAATGGATTTTTTTAAAATTTAAATATTATTATTATATATTTAATAAATTATAATAAATAAATTATTATTAACTAAAATAACAAATAATATCTCATTCTTTAATTTAGATTTTCCAGGCAATACCTGCTTTTTTAAGAAAGTTTAACAGCCCATACACTGTAGAGGGGTTGTTCCCAAGGCACTCCGCCATATTTCTTCCAGTGCATTCCCTAGTGAGTATATATATATTAGGCCATAAGAAGGGGCGAGTGATATTATAAGGGTGTAGAATAATCACTGAACTCTCCTGAGTGTTGTGGGAGGACAACACCGGTCCATGCCAGGTGCAAAGCTGAGAGTGAGAAGTGTGAATGTGGCAGGGAGCCGCGAGTGTCCTCCGACCGGGCGTTCACCCTGCCCTTGTCGGCCATGTCCTTGCAAGCCCTAACTCCCGCCAGAATTAATGCTAACGCCCTGGAACTAACCTCTTTGGACTCACATCGGGTGCCTAACCTCTTTGGACCGTCCATGGATGCAATAGCAAATCCGAGGCAAGTCAAACGAGGCTGCTTGTCACCTATCTCTACCTGTAGCGCTTAAAAATAAATTGTTTTTCTAAAATGCAAATACGTTTTAACTCCTAGCTAATTTAATACTCTTCCTTAAGTGGCAAGAATCTCTAAAAGCTGTGAAAATGTAAGTCCTTGGTTCCATAACACTGTGGCTAATGACACTAGTCAACAAATTTAAAGTTTTCATTGGTGTACATGAAGTGTTTTCTAGTTTCTAAGTTCAAAAATAAGTTATGACAGATAGACATTTCTTTTTTATGAGCCAGGAGAAAAAGGCTGACATATTATTTTTACCTTTACAAAGACATAAATACAGTAGAATTATCACTAAACTCTGTGGGATACAAAGGACTACATGCAATTTCATACTTTGACAATACTTTGCAGTTTTTTGTTTCCTCAGAAAACCAACTAATGTAATTGATTTGAAAAATCGAAGTTAAAATCCACTTAAAATTTGATGTTTATACTTCTTGAAATTCTGTGTATGCAGATTCTATCTATCTTGATACATAGAATCCGCAAATTAATTTTTTTTAAAGTTGAAATTTATTACACAGTAATTTATTTTGTGAGATTCTTAAATATCTATGTTAATGAGATTTTTTGGTACTATTATTTTTTTTTTTGCAGATAATTAATCAAAGTTATTAAAGCGACATGAATGTTACATTCTTAACAAAATTCGCCCCTGACAAACCTACTGCGATATACTTGGTAATCAAAATAAATTCCAAAGGATACTTGTATGAAAAAAAAAAATTATAACAATAACCAGAAAAACACGAAAAACACTCCCTGCCCCTCCTATTTTGCTCTGAGAAGACTCCATCGAATTTCCTTAAAAAAACATTAAATTAAGTACATTGCTCGGAAAGGTAGAATCTACATCTTAAATTTTATTAAAAATCGGCAGTATTAGGGAAATTTTACATTTTCCTCGAAAAAAAAACTATTATAATTGACCTGCAAAATCATATCATATGCTTAAAATTTGAAGTTTTACCTTAAACAAATTTTGGCATTGTTTTTGTTCAGCATCGTCCTGACCACTGGTTAGTCGCTTACTATATGTTAATTTCAAGAATTATGTATGATTTGTCTTGAAAATAGCCACCGTGTTCATCTCCCACTATGAACGGTTTTAGAAATCACCACATTAGGGTGCACAGTGTACCCATCGGCTTTAATGTTGGATCTAATCTTATTGCTATCTTCCTTCTTTGACTATATATATATATATATATGGGGAACATTTATTACTGATATAGGGGCAATTTCTTTCTGGGAATTCTCTCCCCTAATGGGTGCTAATTAACTGGAAAATGAGGGTTTTCCTACTTAAAATGGAAACCATTCGTCCTAGAAACCCAATTATAGTTCTATCACATTTTTGATTTAATATTTTGAGATTGAGAGTGGTGACACTGGTCACCTCCTCTCCTCATGTGACTTTCATTAATGTCATTTATTTTCTATTATACATTGTTATCAAATTACAAAATGTTTTAATTTATTTTTAACTGAATGTAATATATAAATAAAGGTTATATATATAATATTTTGAGGAATTTTTGTTGCCTTAAACTACTATCCCCTTGAGTTTCTTGTTCAAATTTATACATTTAGTGGTAATTAGTATTTTTCAGATTGTCATATATCCCCAGAAGTGACTTTTCATGCTAAGGCATTTTAATATTCAATTACATCTGCTTAAAAGATTTTACTTCTTGTTTTTTTTATTTTACGCATTATAAAGTTTTCATATTATAAAGTATTTCGATATATTCAAAAGTATTCCAGAAATTAACTATAATGTTCACGGTCGTCAGATGTATTTACCGTTTCTTCTTCCGGGTTGGACCGTGTCTAGTTGTTGCTATTTGCCGAGCTTTCGCACATCTTGTGATGGGGTCTTCACGGCTGAGTAGAGAATGATTCTCTATTCAGCCCTGAAGAAGCCATCACATGATGTGCGAAAGCTCGGCAAATAGCAACAACTAGACACGGTCCAACCCGGAAGAAGAAACGGTAAATGAACTATAATATTAAAATATTGATATTATATATAAAATTTTAAAGGAATTATGGGGAGACAAGCTTGAACTGGTTGAAGAGAGCCAACGACTAAAGTTACTGACTGCGACTATACAATTTACAATCGATTATTTACGCCCAACATAGTCACATGTGTGTGCGTTTTCTTTACCCAGGACATTGGTTGAGTTTATTGAATGCTGAAATAAGCTGATGGGATTCCACGAGGTGGGTATGGCCGAGACGTCGCTCGGTCACCCTCTTCGTCCACGACACGCCCCCACCCCTCCGGAGCGAGCGGCGGACTCAGAGAAGCCGGCAGCCATGACCTCTCGCCGTACTCCTTACCTACCCCACACCATCTGTCAATTCCTCCTCAGTTAGCGTGGACCCTCCCATTCTGGCCCTCAACCCTGGGGCTCTTCCTAGCCCACTTAAACTGCCTCTAATTACACTTCATCATCTCAATAGAACCCTTGAATCCACAGCATGCCTCATTGAGAAAGGCAATTATAGTTATTTATAGTAGGTAAAGGCTTACATTAGTGCACTATAGTAGTAACAGACCCATATTAAAAATATTATGACAAGTACAATAAAAAAAAAATTAAAATCAATGTCTTGTAAGTATTAAATACCGTCAATGATTTAAGAAATTTTATATTATTGTTTGTTTGTTTTTTAGTTCAATAATTATTCGGCAGCGAGGAATCACGTACAAAAAAGTAGAGTCACATATAAGACAGCACTGATCGAAAGCCAAAGGAGGAAGTAGGAGTGGGGGAGTCGGCATATCAAAGGAAAGGTTCTGGGAAAGGAAGGGACAAGGACAAAGAAAACTGGGAACGAGCCGACCGGGGCGTTGGTCACCGGTGTTGATCCTCTCAGTTACTTAGAACAACTTGAATAGGTTGTGGAAATGTTATCTTTGTCAAGCCTATCATTTTTAGCACTATCACCTACAGATACAGAAGTCAGAGTAATATGTGTATATTAAATCGGTAATCAGTGCATATACATTCGGAACCATAAAGCCATGGTTAACAATACGTGATTTTTCTTTGAAGAAAGTAGGTTCTCTTATTTCAATAATGCAGAAATCAAATTCGTTATTTAGTATTTTCATTATAAATTATTGAAAATATTTGTGTATCAGGTATGCCCCTAATCTTATATTTAGTTGAAATCGGATGAAGAAAAGGGGGGGTTTACTGATCGATTTTCGTAGATAGGTTAAGAAAAAGTATATTGAAAATAATCAGTATAAAAGGCAATTTTCTTACATTTCTTTTCTTCAACATTTATTTTATTTATTTTTTTTTTTTTTTTGCTGTGTTAGCCTCCCTTGGAACCACTTAGGGTCATTGGAGGGAGGGGCTATCTACAGGTTGCCACCATATTTTAAACACCAATGGCTCAGGACAAGCTTCTATTTATAAATAAAAGATTGACCTGGGCGGGATTTGAACCCGCGGCGTCAGGATTGCGAGACCCGTACGGATCCCCTGTGCTAGCCTGGCGACCCAAACATTTATTTTCGAAAATGCTTCTTCAGGAAGTTATTTAAGTAAACATTGGTGGGTGGGCGCTCCCCCCCCCCACCCATCCCCCACCGTTCACACAAACACACTTTGTGTCCAGTCATCAAAAGTTATGAGTTCTTTAATGCCAAATTACAGACAGTTGCCGATGGGTTTTGAATAAATATTGTTATGCATCGATCAGTTTTCAGGCTAACCCTTGCCTTTAAAGAATTAGTCTTTACTTATATTTAGAAAGTATTCTTCAACAGCTGTAAGTCAAATGATGTGCCATTCAAATAACTATACTTCAGATAGAGTATTCGAAAGCAATTTAGGATTTCGAAAAATTTTACTTAATGCTTAGTTTTTTTTTTTTTTTTTTAGATCGAAAATATAAATATTCTGGCTTCTGTAGCGAATAGGCAACTTTTTTTTTCGGATGAATGTAAACTCACAGCCTTATTGATCCGATTCTACCAAATTATCATTGCCTTTTTAATATTTCTTTGTAATTGCTTTAAAATACATTTTCTTTTTAGGTTATACAAAATTCCTAGAGAGTTATTATCAAATTTGAAATTATGGTAAATTCCCTCCCCTATACTCTCTAATTCTTCAATTTCCCTTTAATGACGCTAAAGATAACATTATCCATACATCATAGAAAATATTCATGTTTCAGGTAAGCCTCTAATCTTATTGGTCGGATTTTCCCAGTTGAGTAACTGAGTCTTTCTTTCAGCTGATTTCCCTCAAGGACATCGAGTTATAGATCAACTCAGTCTTTCTTTTGGCTCATTTCTTTCAAGGGGATCCAGTCATAAGTTGGTATTAAGCAATACTAGTTGTCATAGCGCGAAAAATGATTCCGTTCTTATTAATAATTAGGTGTGAAATATATTTATATATTTCTATCTTATTCTAGTGGAGTTAGTAAGGAATCGAATGATTTTTTTCATTATATATATATATATGTGTGTGTATGTAATATTTTAGTTTCATCACATTTCGTATTAGAATTTCCATATTTTTATATTTTAGTATAAGACACTCACACGCACACACATATATACATATATATANAAAGCAATTTAGGATTTCGAAAAATTTTACTTAATGCTTAGTTTTTTTTTTTTTTTTTTAGATCGAAAATATAAATATTCTGGCTTCTGTAGCGAATAGGCAACTTTTTTTTTCGGATGAATGTAAACTCACAGCCTTATTGATCCGATTCTACCAAATTATCATTGCCTTTTTAATATTTCTTTGTAATTGCTTTAAAATACATTTTCTTTTTAGGTTATACAAAATTCCTAGAGAGTTATTATCAAATTTGAAATTATGGTAAATTCCCTCCCCTATACTCTCTAATTCTTCAATTTCCCTTTAATGACGCTAAAGATAACATTATCCATACATCATAGAAAATATTCATGTTTCAGGTAAGCCTCTAATCTTATTGGTCGGATTTTCCCAGTTGAGTAACTGAGTCTTTCTTTCAGCTGATTTCCCTCAAGGACATCGAGTTATAGATCAACTCAGTCTTTCTTTTGGCTCATTTCTTTCAAGGGGATCCAGTCATAAGTTGGTATTAAGCAATACTAGTTGTCATAGCGCGAAAAATGATTCCGTTCTTATTAATAATTAGGTGTGAAATATATTTATATATTTCTATCTTATTCTAGTGGAGTTAGTAAGGAATCGAATGATTTTTTTCATTATATATATATATATGTGTGTGTATGTAATATATGTTAATATATATTAATATATACAGAAAATGAAATACTAGGAATAGGAGGAAGAAAGAGTGCAGTGAATACACAAAAAGAGAAAAATTTTCGGGGAGACTTCTCACCTTTCGTCAATGAGGAGTGATGAGAGACTCATGTCTTATTATATATGTATATTCTTATTCTTAATTAATCATAAAATACAACTAGAAAGTCTGGAAGCTGACTTAATCTTTCTTAAGTAGACTCCCCGGTTTGACATTTCCTACTTATCTACAAGTTCAGGTCAAAAGAATATCAATGCAAACTGTTATAAAAGTTGGAATAAACTGATTCCTCAAAACAAGGCTGTAATTTTTGACGGCACCATTACTTTCAATTAGTTAAAATCATTTATAAATTAGTTTTATAATAACTTAAATTAGTTTTAAATAGTATTATATCATTTTAAAATTTGTATTATT
>KZ806959.1:228874-241476 GCA_000696205.2 Oncopeltus fasciatus | reverse complement strand
AAACCTTACTTCAATCCCATTAGAGGTGTTTGATTTGAAATCCTCATATGAAATCATGCAAAAAACATTTGCAAAATTGCAAATTGCTTCAAAATCAAATCAGAAGTTTTCATTTTTATTTAACATTATTTATCTTTTTACTACAGTAGGTTTTTTAAAAATTTATTATTAAAAAAAAAATTATTTATTGTATTCGTCATCAAATTACAAGATGTTAAGTAACAGAATGTAATAAATAAAGATTTATTTAAAAAACGCAAAAAAAAAAAGTTATTAGTAATATTTATATAAAATATTAGTAATTTTAGTATGATTTCCTTTTAGAAGTTTTCCCATATGGAGATCAAGAAAGTAAAGTACAAAGGGAGAGCGGCCTGTTTCAAAAGGGGGCAATAAAAAGGACAAAGGAAAAAAGGAAGGGTATTATTGGGAATAGGTTACTTTGGAACTGGGAAAAATGTTTGACAGGTTTATTAGACGGAGGGCTGATGGTTTTTAGAATGCTGAAAATGTTAGAATAAGTTGAGGAAATTTGTTCCATGCCCGTTCTGTCGTTAACTGGATTGTGTTGTAAGTTAATGTGAACGGTTTCAGGTAAAAGGCGTTTGTGTTGATAGGGTTCAGTGGAAAGAATGGTAATGTTATCAAAAGGGTTATGGAAAAGTCAAATGTGTGTTTTTCATAAAAACATGTTTTTTTTTTATTATTTGTATTTTTTTATAATCTACCTTGACCGAACAAAAATCATCTAATAATACTTTGTTTTTAAATGTATTTTTCGGATCAACCTCGATCGATCCCCAGCAAAAAACCTCCAGTAATTCTTGAAGAAAGTATTCAGTATACTTCTGTTGAAGAGTGCGGATGGGAATTTATTAGAATAAACAAGGGGTAAAATCATACATCGCTAATCAGATTAGTGACAGTAGCCCAACCACGCACCACCCTGTCTCTACAGTGTAGCCTAATTGCTGGTAACGCACTCCGTAATATAAAATTATCCTGAGGAATATGAATTGTCTTAAGTGAATCGACAGAAACCGCCCTGGGACCTCGGTATGGAATAGCCTAGAAAAAAAAAAATGGAACAGCGTTTAACATGTCACTAACGACTCCTTACTTTTCAAGAATTATTTTACCTATAACTGTTAAAAATTGCATGCTAATAATTCTAAAAGTCTTTCAATAAGTATATTAAAAGTCCCTTTCGAAAATGACCCGACATTTTCAGAGTTAATGACGTTCTTCTCTCTTTAAAGCCAATTTCATCTGAATCCGGTTTTTGAAAGTTTTAATTTCGTAATTTCTGTATCTCCATCGGGAGAATCACCAGACGAAGAAATCTTGGCAACGACAAATTCTCAAGAATTAAAAAAAAAAAAAAAAAAAAAAAAAAAAAAAAAAAAAAAAATTAAGTCTTGATTGAGCGAGGAAAATTAAGCGTTAGGCTCTTGGGCAACTATAAAGTGCACACCGCATCCTGTTTTGCTTCTTTAATTGGCTTCCGTACACAAATTGGGTGAAATTAGCAAGGAAGCTACATTGGCAATGTCTAGTTCTGTGGGAGAATCTGCTAATTTCATGCTATTCTTGCTCGCAGGACTTCTCTTTGGAGAGGAATGTTATCTCAAAGAAAAAAAAATTACAAATTCCGCACATTTATACAAATAGGCATAAAATGAACACATTAAATTTGTATGGTTGCAGGTTCGCTGGGCGTCGAGTATGTTACGCATATAAAAAAACTCTATATTCACTGGTTGTCTCTCAGTTTAGCTCTGCACACTGAGATGTGATCATAAACCTCTCTCGGAGATCTCTCCAGACACATAACATTGACATTTACAACTCACATAGTTTCATATTATTGTTTAGTTTAATCTGCAAATCTATTTCTGTCGAGTAACATACCTCATATCTGTTCATTCCAATATATAATTCTATAATTGTAATAGCTTGTATTGTATTTCAGCCCTGATGATGACTTACAAGTTAAGTCGTAACATCGCAAATAATATAATAAAATAATTAACCAATAATTTTGGAGTATTTTTTTTTTTTTTTGTGATCCTGGCCGGAACCCTGTCTAATTTCTCCAGCGCATTAAATTTATATTAGAAAATTATAACTTAAATTTAATTGAAATAAAAATGGAGAGATCATTTACAGGTAATACTATATTATTTAGGCGAGTGATAGTATTTGTAATTTTCCTTGAGGAAAAATTGCTGCTTTTGTTAGTAAAGCATTTAGGAAAAAAAAAACAAAAAAAAAAAAAAAAAAAAAAATCAACACCGTTACAACTTTGAGAAATTCGAGATAAAAGTGATAAACATTCTACGTATTAATTATAAATTGTACATATTTTATTTGGTTGTGGTATTTTATCCCACGTAAATTTTAAACAATTCATGAGAGGGAATTTTTATTCTATTCCCTCTCATGAATTGTTTAAAATTTACGTGGGATAAAATACCACAACCAAATAAAATATTTATAAAGAAAAAATTAAATAAAGTAAATGACGAGAGTCGACAAAATGTATGACAATGTCAGCTCCTTCGAGTACAAGACGAAGTTCTCGCCTTTCTCGTGGGTTAGGCTCTTGCTAATGTAGAGGGAATTGAATAAGACAACTAACGCGTCCTGGTAGCATAACTGGCAAGTGCACCGGCCCGGATAGCAGGTGATCCAGGTTCGATTCCTGGCTGGGATAGATAGTTTTTTTACTCTATTCCCTCTCATGAATTGTTTATAAATTGTACGTTTACACTCACACACACACACACATTCAAACATTATATAGCCAGTGTAAAATTGTAGTAATATTGGCTTATAACCAGCAAGCTGAATGGATACCCTTTCCACGAGAAGACAACAACACGATGATAACACCTCTTCGTCCGGAGAGCTACTGTTCTGTGGCAGAGGTTACTATTCTCGCAAGTAGCTGTTACAAATGCCATCGAGGTAGGTTATTACAGTTCCAAAGCTCTTCCAAAGTCTGTATGTAAGCACTACTGGCCAATTGGGGAGAGAAATAAGGAGTACGTCACTCAGGAACCAGGTCAACAATACAGATTTCCCATGTCCATTATTTTCTGAAGAAGTAGTTTTCCGTCCCTCTGCAATCCCACGGTTGTATTTTATTATCTGTAGACAATATAGCTCTACTCTAAGCTAAATGTTTCAAAAATAATTCTATATTTAAATGAATAAAAAAAACAACAACATTTTATGGTCTAAAAACAATAAATTCCCTGATGTCTCCATTCATAGGGCCAAATTAATGCGCCAGGTAAGGTAATAAAAGTCAATTATTAATGAAAGCCAGTGCCAGATCACAGTTGTACCACTTAAATAAATAACTCATTCAGACTTCCTTTATCAAGTTTTTTTCCCCTTGAATAAATTTTTTTTTATCACCACTGATTCTATACATTAACTATACAAATTTTACACATTCCACCCACCCACGCAATGTCGTGCACACATACATACATCAAGTGTCCACAACTTTTAAAAAATAGAAAAGAAATTCATCCCTCAAACATATACATATCCTTAACAGTTATTTTTTCTTCCGATCAAGATCAAAAGAATCTAGAAAATAAGGTCATGCGTAGTAGACTTCAAAAATGTATTTTCACAGAAATTTATTTACATCCGCAGCTGTGTCTAAGTAATAATGTGTGTGTTAGTGTGAAAACCACTTTTGCGAACACAATCGTGGTACTTCGAAGCAAAAATTTGTACTAAATTTGGATAACTTAAGATAGTAAAGTTCCTGAAATAAGTAATTTTAGAGTTGCTGGAAAAACAATAGAGTTTAACGGAATGGAACTCGATTATTTATTGATAAGAGTAGAAATTATTCCGTTTTTTTTTTAAAATTTTTATTACAAGCTTAATTTAGTTCCCACCTTGACACATCAGGGATGAACATACAAGAGCTTATCTAAACTGAACGGGTTATGAACAGGTACTCACAGCAGACAACCATTCCTCACTTTCGAAGATCAGGACATGACAGTGCAAGGAGTCTGTGGTGCCGAAATATCTCTCAACAACAAAAAAAAAAACCTAGTTCCTCCGAATCGTTAACCATAATATAATTGTGGAATTTCAGCAATTAGCACTTTTCAAAGCTAAATAATTCATTTTATTCACATAATCTTTTCGCTTGCACAGAGAAACAATTTCTACAGACTATCCTTTTACTCAAATCCCTATAACTCTCTTTCTAGGGATTTGAGTAAAACAATACAAAAATAGGTTTGGGGACTCCAGAGTGTTATTGGGAACTTACCTTCTCCATTATTACAAGATACCATTCAATGAATTAGATATAATCCACGAAAATTACAAAATATTAATTTAATCAATGAAAAAAAAAACGGTCGTGCTGTTTTTATGTTCGTCGAGAAGGAGTGTGACTGGGTCTGGAGAAATCAGGTTTGAGAAATGCTGACGGAATAGTGACGATTGAGTGAGGGGCTGAATAGCTAGAAGGGGAATGTTTTATCTGGAGAGCAACGGCTCTTATCTTAACATGGCAAAACAATGGGTTAGCTTGAAGGATTTCGTCGACCAACAAACATGTTACATTTCGGCTAAATGTACCAATGACCAAGGAATGAGGTAAGACCCAACAGAGGAGGAGGAATAACTGTCACCTTTGATGAATATGTAGATATGTTGTATAATGGAACACATCAAGAAGAGCAGGTCTCTTTCAGTAACTACTTTTTTCTGAAATTTTGTCCTTGTAAAGTTTCAAAGTAAAAATTGATAAATGGTTCTAGTGTTTTTTATGTATTTCTATGTATATTCTCATACACAAACACATTACGCGAACAATTAATAGTTTAATGTATAGACTAGTGTAATATAAAATAGCGGGAAAAAAAAAGAAAAAAAAAAAAAAAGACCCTAGCAGGATCACCAGTGTTTATAAGTAATGATTGCTGCCCCTAACATAAAAACGAAAATGATCAAACATGGAAATGACTTGGCACTATAGTGAAAGACTTGGCAAAATTTGGTACATTCGGCTCTTCTGCACCAACAAATTCACAAAAAAAAAAAATAAAGCACATTTTCAATAGCTGTTAAACATATTGTGAGTGCTTGGAACTGGGAGCTTATCTGAAAGCCTAAATTGTAATTTATCGCACTATCAGTATTGAAACTGATAAATTAATTGAAACTGAAACATTAAAAATTAAATTTCAAAATATTAACAGATTTCCCTAGGAAAACATAAATTTTCATGTTAAAATCGTGACACGACTTTTGGAAAAATTTTACAGATTATCACTCAATCTACAAAGAAGAATCCAAAAATTTGGTCCTTCAGTAAATAAATAAATATCAATGTGTCTAAATCTGTCTGACTCGAGCATTCACAATATTTAAAATAATGAAATTGAATTTCGTTATGGCTTCTTTTTTCAAACTGTCAGATGACTTCTTTTAAGGCTGAAATCAGTACAAAGGCTGTGGGATCAGAGGAAGACAAAAATTTAAATCATTCGTTATTATTAGCGTTACAAAAAAAAAAAAAAATGTATGGAACAAAATGGGGGTAAAGTCTAATTTCTTAAAATGTATACCCCATAAAAGGTGTTTAAGAATGTAATTTCGAGTATTGCTAACAGTTTAAGTAATTAGTTTTTAGTTAGGTAGATGAGTGAAAAGAACGTTTAGAGTAAGACCAAAATTTGTAATATTGATATATTCGTTTTTATTGGAACTTTTTAGAAAATAGTAGGTCAAAAATCTTATTTTTCAAAATTTATGTTGAATAATATTTTTATACAATAAATTTATTAAGGAAGATATATACAAATAAAACTTTGATGGTAGAGTCCTTCCCTCATTCTTCGATCCCGGTCAGTCTAGAGCCAGGTTTTTCTCTTCAAGGCTTATTACTCTTTCTTTCTCTCTCTCTCTCTCTCTCTCTCTCTCTCGCGCGCGCTTTTAAGATAACTTAAGTCCATATTTTTATGAAAAATGGGAAATCTGCTTAGATTACGCAGCTCCTATACGGACATCTCTAATATTTTAATAATTTATAACTCAATAGTGGTAAAACTTTTACAGTTACAGCAATCCAAAAGCTTCATGTTCTGCAATTTTGATGTTGAATAATGTTGTAAAAAATTAATATTAAATTATATTGTTAAATATGTTTGAAATTAAAAAAAAAAAACTTCAAAAAGCTTCACTACATGTTTGGTATATTAGCAAAAAAAAAAAAAGGAAGCTTGCAGAGTAGAAATTTTTTTTAAGTATTGATTTTTTTCTCACATAAAGAGCCACTGAGACATAAAAGGAGTTATTATCAAAGCAATCCGATTCAGAAATGAGAGGGGGCTGAAGGAAACAAATGTGTTCATGACAGAAACCGGGATAATCCTGGATAAAAATAAATAAAATAAAAGTAAAAGAAATGGAGGCAAATTACTTTTTGCATAATTAGGCCAAACATAACTAAAACAAGCTTATATTCATATCTTATTCCTTGCTTCATTCATTTGTTTCTCCTTTAGTATTCAAAAGTTGCTTTAGTTGTTTAATCTTTGATGCTTCTATTGCTATTTATTATCTTTTTATATTTTGAATGTCAAGGTGACACAAAAATTATGGTCTTTTTCAAAATAAGAAAATGAACTGATCCAGTTTTGCTTGACAAATTTAGTCGAAACGACACAGAGAAAAAAGAAGATTACAAAATGTCAAACCTTCTACTAGTAACCTTGAATTTAAAAAAACAAACAAAAAAAACCGCTATGCTACATTCAACGACTGTTCGATTCCTAACTATTGTAATTACTATAGCAGTTATTACAATTCGTATTACTAAGCATCCCAGGTTTGAGTCTAGGCAATAAATAACAATTTATAAACAATTAATGAGAGGGAATAGAATAAATAAATCTATCTGTCCCAGCCAGGACTCGAACCTTGATCTCCTGCTTTCCGGGCCGGTATGCTTCATTACACTACCGGGACGAGCTAGATAACTTATTAATAAATAACTCGAAGGAGCTGACATTGTCTAGCTATTTATGGGGATCCAGGTTCGATTCCTGGCTGGGACATATAGATTTTTTATTCTATTCCCTCTCATTAATTGTCTAAAATTTACGTGAAAGCCACGACTAAATTAATATTTATAAATGAAAATTAAAAAAGTAAATAACGGGAGTCGATAAATAGCTAGACAATGTCAGTTCTTTCGAGCATAAGACGATGTATTTGTCTTTCTCGTGGGTTTGGCTCTCGCTAGTGTGGTGGGAATTTAATAAGTTATCTAGCTCGTCCCGGTAGTGTAATGGAAACATTCCGACCCCTTGGTCATTCTTCCGATATATGTTGGGTCCTCTGTAGTTCTAATAGTTCCCTGGAATACTCCTTCCGAGGATCCATGATTTTTGTTGGTCTCCGGAGAATGTTTTCAGGGAACTTTGATAGTGATGGTTCCTCCTTCAGGATCTCTCGTCGCATGGAATAGTTTTTGATTGTCTTTGGAGTTTTATCCCAGTTTTTCATCGAATCCTATAGCGGAATTCTTTTCTTGACTCAATATAAAAATCTTGGCTTCGGTACGCTTGAATTTCTTCGTTTCGTATGCCTGCGTGGTTTTCTTGCTGATTTACTCCTTCCATAAAACTAACTTCTCATTAATAGCTTTCTTAACATCCTCATTCCACCCTTTCCATTTTGGGCTCTTAGCCTTCTCTCACCGCAATTTATGGCCGTTTTCTAATATAGTTTCCTAATATACAAATTTTTAAGATATTCAGAATTAAGAATTATGCCCTAAGATGATGATAATTAAAACTAAATGGTATTAAGGCCTAGTTATTGGTTTAGAGAAAGGCCAAATTGCCTAATCGTTAATATATTTGCAATTTGTACATTAGGAAATTATATTTGAAAATATAAATCATAATAAATGTCAAAGTTTCAATTATAATTATGTATTATTTACGATCCATAACTTATTTTAAAAAAAGTGTATAATAAGGAAAATATTTAAAAAAGTAACTAGTAGTCGATTGCATCTCTTACATTACCGTTTCATATCAGCTGAAGAAGAAACTAGCATAATTAATTTCAGCTATTTATTCATTCAGGTAAATAATCTAAAGGGTTATTATTATTTCTACCACCAATGAATATAGAACTCTCATACCTTATATTCTCCGTCTTCATTGGTTTCTGTACACCATCTCCTGTTGAAATTCACAAAACACAGTTGAATACGGACCGTGACAGTGAACGTATGTATTCGGCCAGAAGATGGACAATGTCCGAAAGCGCTCGCCAACGGTGTACAGAAACCAATGAAGACGGAGAATATAAGGTATGTGAGATTTATTCATTCCTTTATAAGTCCATTTGTAATTATATATAAAATCGTGCTTTGCGTAAAAAAAAAACAACTTTATTTTTCTTTTCTTATATCTAATTAAAAAAAATCATTTTTTTCTATGACATTTTTATCAATTTGATTATATATTCGACTTAAAGTCCATTATAAATTGAAATCCTTAGAATGGAAGCGACAGTATGATAGTGAATTACGTCACTCGGCCTCAGTGAAGGAGGTTATTCACCACCCAAGATAAATAATCATTTGCTGAAGACTTTCCCAATAAGGAAAGGGACATGGAGCCGGTATCAAATCACTATCAGGAGAACACTTCCTAGAGTAGCAGTGAAATATTTAACATGTACTTTCCTCACAGACATCTAACTTCCACCAAGAGCAAACATAGAAAAAAACACACTCTTAAAGTATGTGATTTATTAATATCATTTCCTTTCTGTCGCCATGCATAATGAACCTCTCAATCAATAGGACCAGAACACAATTCACCTAACAGCATGAGCCCCTTTATTCATGGATTACATATACACAACGGTGAACTATGTACGGATATTATTGACTGCGCCTTAATCGAGGAGAATCAATCACTGGTCTTAAAAAAATGAAAAAAAAATTTTTTTTTTGACGCAAATATTTCATTTTTGGTATATCCTGAAGAATCTAAAGGGTTATAGTAACTACCAATGAATATAGAACTATTATACCTTTTGTAATCCGTCTTCATTGGTTTCTGAAAACCATCTTCCGTTGGCGAGCACGCCAATATATTATATATCCTCGTGGCCGAATACATGTGTTCACAGTCACTGTCTGTATTCAACTGCAGTGACAGTGAACGCATGCATTCGGCCAGAAGATGGACAATGTCCGAAAGCGCTCACCAACAGAAGATGGTTTGCAGAAACCAATGAAGACGGATAATAGAAGGTATGATATCCTGAAGAAATTTAAATATTCCTGTTATCCTCAGAGCAGATTAAGACCACCAGTCACCAACTAGACAAAAAAAAAAATAATATATATATTTTTATACGTCGTGTTTCAATTGGAAAAATAATTGTCACTATAGTTAGTGTGCTTGTTTCAACACAAGATGGGCCAAAAGTTGATGTTTCTCTTGATGAAATTGATCAAAACGGTCATTTATGAAAGTATGTTTATTATAGTTGAGATACATGGTGAAATTATATGTGATATGGAAATATTTCCTGACAGATAGGGAAAGAAAATTTCGGAATCAGAGAGTGAGTATTTACCTGGATACTGTTCAGTTACTTGCATGGTAAAACCTTGAGCAAATTTATAAGAAATCTACGAATAACTTTAACTATAAATCTGAAGAGAATAGCACGGTCACTATTATGATGAGTGGAACTCATGATACATTTTTTTATAAAGACTCAGTGGAAGGAAACAAATATTATTTTAAGAAAACTAAGATCTTTAAAAAAAAATTTAATTTTTTCAACATTCCAAAAAAATATCCTGTAAGTAGATGGTCATCAATAAAACACAATATATATTAATTAAATAAATTTCTGGAAAAAGAATGTGGGAATTACATAAATGTATTATTATTAATAATAATAATAATAAATAAATAAAATTAAATTAGCATGTTCTTCGCTTAATGGAGAAGCAGCCTAATGGCAGTACTCCTAATTTTTTTTGTAAATAAAAATATTTAGGAGTTTAGTTTTGTGAGTTCGTCCGTTCTTCTAATTTTTAAAGTTTTAATTTTTTAAAACCTAATTGGATTTTTAGAGTCTTTAATGCTAATTGTTGGAGGAATTAATTTTTGGTTGAAATCATATAGAGTGGTGGGGGTGGGGGGGGGAGAGGTTGATGTTAACGTTCAATAGACTATAGTTTGCTGCATAAGTATGTTAATCAACTATTTTATCCTCAAACTATAGTTGTTTTTTTCTATATCTAGAGGTATATTTTGACGAATGTTTCGATCAGATGAACGATGCGAACTGCACACCGTTAACAAAATAGTGACTTATCAGAATGTTGTGAAGTCTCAATTCTCCGAGATTGTATTGGTAAAGAAGCGGAGGTCTTCGATTCATCATTGACCTTAAAATGAATTAGAGCAGAATTCTGACAGCAATCCCTGGAGCCTGGTTAGAGCTGAGGGGTCCAGTTTTTCTGAAGCTGACTAACAATTGGAGCAATATCGCGTATAAAATGTCTTCACGAATCCCATGAATTGCTTGTACAGTTCGAAGAAAACCTCTGCTTCCTACACCGGAGTATGACATAAGCATTTTCGACAGATCGGATGCCTACGGAGTTTTCCATACGTTCCTTTGAAAAAAAAAAAAAAGCAAGCAATCTCGAGAGGACTCTTCGCACAGGTACCCCGATCTCTTTGTAGTGCAAGAGTAAAAGCCATCAGGCTCTCTTCAGTTCGATTTCTTCCATTCTCCGAAGAGAATAGTGCCATTGTTGCAAGATGGCCGCTAGAGACCGAATCCAATTTGACATAATGCCGTGGAAAACTCACTCCCTTGTTAGAAGGAATATTCTGCGTCTAATCAGCAGGCTAACCCCATGAGCTTTTCCAACAAGAGCAATTTAAGAGGCTCCTTACAACATAAATACAAAAGGCAGGAGCAGAAATTCAACTTTCAACCAATAAAGAACAATATTGAACAAGTGTCTGATTTAAGTATTAAATCTGATTTATTTCTTTAAAATACGGTATTTAATGTGGGGTGAAACAATTATAAGTGTTGACATGTATTCTGTTTGAAAGAATGTGAAGAATAGAGAGGAAAGAATATATGAAAATGTATTTATAGGCGCACACAATATTTAAATAAAGATAAATTTAGTGACTATAAGCTCTAGTGTCTAATTTAGAATCGGTGGAAATTTTGAAAATATTCTCTTTATTAGAAGTATCTTAAAAGCTACACTCCCAGATACTGACTATTTCTAGTCCTGCTTCAGCAATGCAAAACGATACGTGACTATATCACCTTTGTCATATGAAATGTGGGATATTTCCATTAACAATATGAAATAACATTTGAACCAAGCGTTCCTGTACTAAGAACTTGATATGTTAGATCACGTACAGCTGCTGCTATAAGAATGTACGCAATGATCTTCAGATCCCTCTAATCAGACTTGACCAGACTTGAATACGAAAGGGTGATCCTTGTGCGCGCCATGGCGTTTTGGAGCTGCTGATCGTGCACCATATGCTTACTAAACTTCAAAGCCCTTCGGCGGAAGAATCGGAGAACATTTCTCAAGGGGACATTGTCCAAGTCATCCTGTCGAAGGAAACCATTCCAGGCTTCACGAGACTCTTCAAAATCAAGGGCAGGTTGTCCCCTGACCAACCATAGTTGTTTTGTTACGCATTAGTGTTTCACTCTCACACTAACACTTTTGGTATCACTACTCATACTATTTTAACTAATTTCCAGAGAAAAGAAATACTTGTTATCACCACAGAAAGGCTTATGATTTTTTTTTTTTTTTCAATTCTTTGCGATAGCAATGAATATTAATTCTGTTCAATGAAATTGGGAGAGTTTAGAGAATGACCAAATTGAAAAAAAAAAAAAAAAAAAACCTGCAATAATTTCAATCTTATTTGCTATTAGGGAAAATAATAATAATAATAATAGGTTTAAAATGTATTTTGGTAATATTGAGTTTCTAAAACATTTTTAATTCATTAAATTTTTGTGTTGTGGAATATAAAGCCCTTTATAGCGGCCTTTAGTAGTAGGTACACCATTTATTAGCTACAATAAGTAAATTATTGCCATGAAAAAATTTTAATTTGAGCTTTCAATACATTTTTATATTTTAAAGTCACTTGAACATTTTTTAAAAATAATTTCGGTATAGCATCGTGGGGTTATTTTTTTAGTACACTTTATATACATTTTTAAAGAACTTAATATTTTGTAGGGCGTTGTAAAAATATCTTAACCTGTGAAAGATCGAAATGTATATAGAAATAATATATACAATATAAGTTAATATATGTATATTTACAAAGGTGAATCGAAAGGATAGCTGTGACTATCAGGAACTACTTGAGGAATTGTCGCTGTCAGAAAGTTAGATACTTGTGTCATCAAAAGTCCTTATAAATAAATAAAAAAAAAAAAAAAAATAAAAAAAAAAAAAAAAAAAAAAAAAAAAAAAAAAAAAAAAAAAAAAAAAAAAA
>KZ806959.1:145041-193158 GCA_000696205.2 Oncopeltus fasciatus | reverse complement strand
TCTTCAGCTTGTAAAATATATCCATCGCAATGGAACAATCTAACCAGTTTACGCAGCTCTTGTCTGCAGAACTTTTTATTTGAGCTGTAAAAAGTTCTTCGAACACATTAGGTGCAAAATATAATTTTCGAAAATTTATATTTTTTTACAATTTTTACGAAAAAAAAAAAAAAAATTATTCCTAGGAAGATATTTACAAAAACTACGCTGGATATGTACTTCTTCTTATTTCCTGTCAGTCTAGAGCACAATTTATTGTCATCCTTAAGAATAAGGAAATAAATAATAGTTTCTGAAATAATTCCTTTTCCGATTTTTCGAAAAACTGGCTTAGGACAACACATTTTTTTAATAGTATTAAAAAAAAAAAAAAGCTTAAACCTCGAACTTAACTGTGATCGTTCAAACTGATTTACTTGTTAGATTTAGTATTACTTTAATATAACTCATTGTTCACAAAAATGTCTAGTATACCCTAATACTATCTACTATTCATCACCTAATCGCAGACAAAGTGAAAAAGCGAAAGACGGATCAAGGTAACATGCTACAAATATTCGATGAAACTACAATTCGAATTTTGTACGGAAATGATACTCGGGGTAGAAAAAAAAATAGAAAAAAAAAAAAAAAGTAACTAAATGCATGTTTTATTTTTTGGAGAAATCGAATTCTATAAGCGTTCTGTCTTCTCAATTCCCTTGTTTGTTTTTTTTAAATTCTCTATTAATATGAGCTTTGACAGGCATTGACAAAATGAAGGAAGACCTTCTAAAGAAAAGAGCGATGTTTAAACATAATTGGAAGAGAAGGTAAACACTTCAACTTAAAGGCGAGCGAGAAAACATAATTTATAAATAGATGGAGACTCGGAAGAGAAGCACTTAACTAATAGTGCTTAGGAACTAGGCATGTTTGACGTGATCATTAATACACAACCTACAAACAGACCAATTTAATAAAATAATAATTAGTATAATATATATTAATCTGCTATAAATTGCTTACAAGGAAAATAATAACAATGATTTGGTGTGGAGATGGATTGGCCTCTTATTGCATACATGTTTGCAATGAAAAAGACTGAGGAAGACAATAATTATTTCATACGAGAACATTATGATGCATATTACATTTCATTTCAGGTATACGGGATATGAGGAAAAGGCACCGGACACTCCGGACCTTGAGGTAAACAACGTCTTATTTCATTCTGATACAACGCTTGCTCGAAGTTAGGAGACGATAAAACTGCACACCTTAGGCGGTCAGTGAGAGAATTAGAGAGGGGAAATGTCTGGAGTGTCGTGCTCTTTGGATGCCATTCTTACATTCAAGGATAAAGCTTTCATCAATCGAAAGTGCCATACCGACATAAGCCTGCGGAAGTCATGATCTTGGACATGCCTTCCATTGAACTATCTGCCTATAGTACTAGTTGGGGTATTAGTGGATCAGTCTACAAATCTCAACATTAACGTCTGGGAAGTTCTGCAGAGGCACAGCAAATGCCACTATAATATTTGTAATAAGGAAAAGATTCGTTGCCCTTTGGGCTGGAATGAAAAAGACTCAACCAGACTTTAGGATAAAAATGCTGCAACTTCCGATACCATTCACGCCTGAAAAAATGAAAATAGAAGAGATAAACCTAATGTTTAATTGTAGAAGATTAATAGCAACTAAGGTCGCTAAAACCCTTGGATTACCAAATGACTCAAAGCTAAATTTCAAGTATTATATGTATGTTATGGGTAATGAAAGTACTCAAACCCTGGATGGAATATCGAGAGGAATCCATGCTACCACTTTGAAGTGCATGACACGCTCATAAGAGCTACTTGTGATTATGGTTCAGAGATATTCTGCCGGTCACCAAGCTCTATACTCCAGCGAGTTAACCTTGCTTTATCATAGGAAGTCTTTAGTTCGTTCTAATTCGCAGACTCCAAGTAGCAGCTGGAGAATCTCACCCATGAGATGAACCCTCAATATAAGACACCAATGGTTATCTTTGAGACACATTGTGAAACAATGGTGCGAATAAAACTAACCTCTACACTATTATTTAAAAGAAATCCTGAATGCTCCGACTACTTAAAAATACTTCTTTAATTAAGTTTTTTTTACAGCAAATTTTGAAACATAAATAAATTTTTTTTCCGCCCCAATTCCTTACCCTTCATTAGTATTGAAAATCAAATGTATACAACTAATCATCATGCACTTTCTTAGACATTTGAAAGACATCAGATGAAATGTTCACCAAAATTTTCGATAGATAAGCGTACACCAGAAAAGATTACCTATTGTACAAAGCATCAATTTCTATAATAAGGAATCGACTATATTGAGATATTCTTCACACGAAATAAAGATTTTATAATTCTTACAGACTGTCCAGCAGCTTGTCATACCTTCAATAATAGTCGCCTGCAGAAGAAACCAAATCACATTTGTGATGTCATTTCCCAAGAGATGGGGCGGATCGGGAAGCATATAATGGTCGCAACGCCGGTACAAGCGGAAACGACGAGGCGGATTCCATGGCTGAACAATTTATGAGCCATAAAGTTAAAGTAGCCCCCCCCCCCCTACCATCAATGGTCTGACTGTCTGATGTTCGTGGATATAAAAGCTGTTTGAAACATCAGAGCCCATTGAACGACACAATTCCCCCCTAACTCATAGATTGATCAGAATAAGGTAATTTCAGCAGTCCAGAAGAAATCTTGCTAAGGCGACTGCGGGCAGGACGTGCAAAAATCGCTACCACAGCCGACAAATGGGCGACCCTTGCAGTACATCCTGTGGACAAGAAAGCCTTAACAGCATATTCGCCAAATGCTAACGATACGAAAAGACTATAGAACCATTTTAACTACCAGCTCTACTTGGCTGGCAAGTAGGTAAAGTCGAACACGATTATAAAACTTTGAAAAAATAAATTACTTAAAATTCTAATTTAGTTATTCTCTTTTCATCCCAATGTTTCTGTACTTTTATTTTCATTTTAAATTTTTATTTATATCATATTATTAAATTCTATACGCTAATTTAATGGTTATGTATATGTTTATATGCTTATATAAAATTTTCTTATTTCAGTTAACATTCATGTTTTTAGTGGTATTGGGAATTAAATTCTCTCACAAGTCTTCAGGAACGTAGTTCTATCAATGTGTGAAGCATGCTGATCGATTGCAAAAGAAAATCAGTATGTAATAAAAATAGAAAAAAATTAAATTCTTATCTTAATGTTCAATTATATCCAGCAAAAATAAATATGATTGAATAATATTTTAATTATTAATTATTAAACGATTCTTTTTAATTAACTTTAATTTTATTCTTTCTTGACTGGTAAGACTTGAAACGTTTACTGCGGAAGAAATGTTAATTATTTACTCGTAAAAAAAAATTAGTTATACATCCGGAAATTTCAACTGATAAAAAAGTGAACTAACAACAGAGGTTGTACACGTGTAGTAGCTGGGCGGACTACCTTTGTGAAGTGCAAGGTGGGAAGCCTGTCACCCATCTAGTTGGAAGGTAGAAGGAGTATGAGATTCTTCGTGTATTAGGAACAAATAATATAACATAAACATAATTAGGACTAAATATAAATAAATACAATTTCCCTTTAAATAGAGATATACAATACATTATATATATTGTCTCTAGTTTTCGCAATGTTCGAAATTTAAAAAACGAGTATACTTCTTTTCCTTCTGGAGGTTACAGTTAATTTGATTTTAATTTTAAGAGTTTTCTCGAATTGTTTGTTATTGATCCTAATTTTTCTGATATAATTATGTTCCTAGAGCCTGAAGATGACACCGAAACCGGTCGCTATAACAAAAATTATTTGAACGGGAAAGACTATATCTCTTTCATCCCTAAAACGAGATTTTCCATTGGGCTGTTATACGCAAACTGTTGGATTGAAAGGTGGTTAGGAGGGGGTGGTTAGGAGGGGATGATACTCAAAGCGGACCATATAGAGCACCTTTTAAGTTGAACAAGGGCTAATTATCTATAGAATGATAACATCGGTGGGTTACATAGAAATTCCTTTCTTCTTTTTCTCTGTAGCGGCATTTAGAGTCGGCCCACTGCCTAGCTGCCTAGCTCGGCGAAGGCTCGGCCAGAAGATCGGTGTTGAGGTACGGCTCTGAGGCATCTGTTGAGTCAGGCTGTTTTGATGCAATTGCGTGTGCCCCAGTCCAGACTCACGTGCCTGTTATCAGGGGAAACTCGAACATCTGATGCTTCGTAGCATAGATCCTCAATAATGTCAAACCTATTATTTTTGGGAATATTATCACACCCAAGACAATTAAATTCTAGTTAGTAATAATTGCTCGACAACATAGATTGATCGCTGGGAAATAAAGATATATCTCTCTCGAAAAATGCGTAATTATACACTAAAAGTTTTATTATACATATTACGTAAATTTAAGTTTAAAAAAAAATTATTTCATTTTTTTTTTATATAAATCTTTATTAATTACTTTCTGCTTATAAAACATCTTGTAATTTCATGGTTTAATAATATGCATATTAGAAAAAAAAATTAGTACATAAAATGTCACTTTGCAAGGAGAAGGTGGCCCAATGACACCATTCCCATTAAATTTAGGTGACAAGGCACAACAGATCGTGAGGGCCACCTTGGTTTTAGAGTTCGGGGAGGAATGTATGGATTGGTACACGACGAAAGTGATATATCATATGGATTAGGGTGATATGGAAGCTTACTGTGGTAGAGTTTGAAGCGGGTGGAGATAAGATCTTGGACGAAAGAAGGAATATTAAAGTCGTGATGAACGGTAAATAATATATATATTAACACGCACATTATTTATGTCATCTAATTAGATAAATAAATACTGTCTAATCTATTTAAAAATGCATTTTTCCATGGTATAGTTCTTGATATATATTATTTCTTATTGTGTATAAAATTGTTATAATTTTTTGTTAAATTTGATGTGTATGGGCACTCCAAGGTGAAATTAGATGAGAATCAGCTAGAAGGAAGGTACACTCTGGAATAGTGAATCATCATAACGGAGAGTGAAGGCATCATTTATGAGTAATCTCTGAGGCAGAATCAAGTTTCACGTTGGATTCCTCCTTGTAAGACGGCCGCTCCACTCCAGCCATCTTAACAATCTTCGGAGTGCCAGCCAGCAGCTGACGGCACTTTGCGGAAGGCGAAGATCAGCAGGGGGAATCCGACCCCTGTAAAGGGCACTGTTAACACTTAGCACTGTTCTTCTGCAGTTTACTTCTTCATATGGACTTCCTTTGAAACTATGTCCGTATGAACTGATTTGAGGTAACTGAGTGAGAAATTTGCTTCGCACAAAAGCTATTTGCAACTATGCAGGGATTAGAGTAAACAAATTTTTAGTTAAATAATCTAAAAGGTTATTTCCACCACCAATGAATATAGAACTATCATACCTTCTGTAATCCGCCTTCATTGGTTTCTGCAAACCAAAATCTGTTGACGAGCGCTTTCGGACATTGTCCATCCTCGTGGCCGAATACATGCAGTTGAATACAGACAGTGACAGTGAACACATGTATTCGGCCACGAGGATGGACAATGTCCGAAAGCGCTCGCCAACAGAAGATGGTTTGCAGAAACCAATGAAGACGGATAATAGAAGGTATGATAAATTTGTAGTTCTTTTTTATAATTTAAGAGAATTATTTTGTTTTTTTTTCCTTTCTGCGGAATAATTTCTCCTTTTTCCACTTTCATGTAAAAACCGAAGCAATTAGAAATAACATCTCAATTCACAAAAATCTAGAGACCTCATTATAAATTGGAAGAGTTAATCAATTAAATTTGCATTTTACTGTGCGTGTGGTTCCCATTAAAAACAACTCAATAAATATCTTAAAGCTGTAAAATCAACAATCAAAACATTCAAAAGCCACTAGATTTTTTTTTTTTTTTTTTACGCAACACGAGGCGTGGTGATAAAGCTGAAACGGCTGTATAAGCATATGGCGGATATCTGAATCACCAGAAAGCAGAGAATGATATGATATCATAGCTGTGTTTGTAGTTTGTCTTGTCTTTCTTGATTTGGTGTTAACCTGCCAAGAATAATTAAAAGACCTCTAGAGGAGTAATCTGTTAAAACAGAACTAATTGAGGAAGTTTTTTTCTTATGCTATCTTGATAGATATTATATTGAAGTATAATATTTGATATATATTTAACAACTATATTCTCTCTATATGCTTATCACTCAAGAGACTGATAAAATTATTCTTATCATATTCATTTTTGAAGACTCTTATGATTGCAGTTTCATCGTATGCAATCGTGTAAGCCATTATATTATTAAATTATAGGAAGTATCATTTTTGTGTACAGTAAATAAAATCTGAGAAAATACCGAAAAGAGTTTCAAAATCTGTCTAGAGATTAATCATAACAGTTAAATTTATTCGGAATTCGCTTAAAGGATATAAAAATTGTTTAATAACAATGTAAACAATGTTGTTACTAGCTGTACCCTCATAAATGGGGAGCTTATAATAAGTTTAACAAGACGCCTGACAATATAACCGTACAATAATCTCAAGAAATGAGCCATCCCTTGATTTTATGAGATTTACATTTGGCTAGCATGCCTGTGCAGGTAAATTTTTTTTCTGGGTAAGTTATGGCATTACGTGATGCGTATTTTTGTTCAGCTACTTGAAAAGCTTCCCTGTTCATCTAGAACAAGGAATTGTTTCGCGAAAAAACTGTGCATTAATATGAATCCAGGGGTCGATGGGGCCCTCCTCCCTGTACAGTAATGACCAATATGAATCAGACAGGAGTGTCAGGTTAGCCAAGGGAATCCGTTCAGTGTACTTGAAGGTTGGTTAATAAAAAAACTACGAAGATGCAGAAGAAAATCAAAGTTTATTAAACGTAATGACACTTTTTAAAAGACTGGAAAAGGTAGTAGAAGATGCCAATGATCAATACGTAAATATATGTAAATTGGACTTTCCTTTTACGCACTCTTCAGCTTGTAAAATATATCCATCGCAATGGAACAATCTAACCAGTTTACGCAGCTCTTGTCTGCAGAACTTTTTATTTGAGCTGTAAAAAGTTCTTCGAACACATTAGGTGCAAAATATAATTTTCGAAAATTTATATTTTTTTACAATTTTTACGAAAAAAAAAAAAAAAATTATTCCTAGGAAGATATTTACAAAAACTACGCTGGATATGTACTTCTTCTTATTTCCTGTCAGTCTAGAGCACAATTTATTGTCATCCTTAAGAATAAGGAAATAAAATGAGACGGCCAGAAGATATCCTTAATTATTTCACCTATTTGTGTTGGAATAACTTTATGCAGCTCAAATAAAAAGTTCTTCGCTGTGTAAACTGGTTAGATCTCTTTGTTCCATTGTGATGGATACAAATGACAAATCACATTTTACAAATGCCGAAGAGAGCAATGAGAATAAAAGGAAGGACCTATTAACTCTCTCAGAAATCAGTCTATGACTGTATCCCCCGCGGAGCTAATTGGAGTAAATGTGTACTCCAAGGAGGATTCTGTTTTTCCTGCTTAAGATTACGCCAGGTTTGATATCTCTAGTTTGCGTGTGTGTGCCTTCATTTCTAAGCGATTAACATCTAATCGTCTCGCGAGGAAGGGAAACTCTATTTAACAATAACACCCAACTCTTAGATTATGCGGATGAAAGTTAGGAGATAAGAGTCCGTTAATGGAACGCTAAGGTTCACCTCGTCCAATTTGCTAATTTTTGCATTGATTTACTTGCTCCCGGTCCATCCCGGTCTGAAACCCGTCTTCAGAGACGGTTACTCCGGGATAGCCAATCAATCAGCTGTTTTCCCTTGATGAGGTTAGCAGGAGGAGACTGGGAGTCAAAAAGGAAGATATTGAGGATGATGGAAAGGGGGGGGGGGGGACGAATGGCAGAACATTAACTCCCATACAAGAGTAAGGCTGACTGTGGTCAGTCTCTCGGCCAACTACTCTTAAGGCGTCTGGGAGGGAATTCTGGGTGTTGAGGGGAGCACTAGAAGATTCGGATGCTCTTGAAGGTTAGCATGGAATTTGGAAAACCTAGAGGAGGTAACCTCAGACACAGAAGATTTATGAAGGTCAGCTCGTAGACAGTTAATTAAACAGAGCCAGGAGCATTTATGGTAGTACGAAGGATCTTGTACTGCAACTTATGGATACGTCTCATCGATAATTACACTATATATTAAACTATTAAATTAATTAGTTCATGTTTAAATTGTGAGAGGAAGGGGTGGGGTGAGGAGGAATACATGAATGTATGATAATAATATATTCGTTTATATTGGAGTAACGAGAACATTTTTAAACATGCGTTTAAATAAGAAATCCAACTGCAGATTTAAGAAAAATCTGTAATCGGGTACCGTTCAGCTTTTACTCCTAATAATACGACTTTGTTAATTTAAATAATATGTTTTGGAATTTCAGTGATAAAAGTCGAATTTAAGTCAATTTAAATAAAAATTCCGACTCTTTCTTTTGGAATGTAACGTTTCAAATCTCTCAGTAACATGATTTTTCTATTTAAAAAAAAATCCAGATTTAATTGAATTTTAGTTATTTTAAGCAATTGCGCGTCGCATAATTTTGAAGTTAAATTGAATTTTTTAGTGAAATCATTAAACAATTTGTTTTAATTAAATGTTTCATCCGGTTAACTCTTATTTGACATGAAAATAAATCGGACATAAAACTGTTTATTTTCTTAATGGGATTTTAAAATATGTTAAAAATACGCTAATATTTTTATAGATGGCTTACACGTTTGCATACGATGAAACTGCAATCATAAGAGTCTTCATATGATTGCATTTTCATTGTGATATGATGGGTAATAAGCCACTGTGGCATTCATGGAAATGAAGCAGATAAGGCTACAAGATTAGCTATTACCCACGGGAAATTCTAAAACATAATAGCAATTGCTGACATTTTTTTTTTTTTTTATCAAGACAATGAGACCACGAACGAGGTACTACAGTTAGAAGGACAATATGTTATGAATCATTCAACGCAGCATTAAGCCTTGGAGAACTTTGGTCAGGGGAGAAGAGAAAAGCTCTTGCAGACCGTATTGGACATACCAAAGAATCAGATGGTCATAAAACCTCCCCCAGTTTGGTACTCTTGTGGTGTACGAATAACTGTTCAACACATCCTTATGTCATACGAACAACATAAATGTAAATATTGGATTAAGAATAACTTACAAGAGATCTTAGAAGGCAACAGGACTAATATTGAAAGTCCCCTGAAATCTATTAAAGCTACTGACAATATAAATTTTTTGGGTTGTCATAAATTTAAATATTAATCCGTACTACTGTTCCTAAAGGTCCCATAATTCTGAACCATAATTTATTGACTAATAACAAATAATAATTCTTTAGAAACTAGTTGATGGGTAGGGGCTCGAGGCTGGGTGGGGTCCACGCCCGAGACTTAGGTGACTGTGGAAGGAGCAGGCACATACACGCTCCACGATTATTCCTCCCATACCTTATATTCTCCGTCTTCATTGGTTTCTGTACACCATCTCCCGTTGGCGAGCGCTTTCAGACATTGTCCATCCTCTGGCCGAATACATACGTTCACTGTCACGGTCCGTATTCAACTCCGCTTACTGAAGCATGAACAGTAGCCTGAGATGAGAAAGCTGCTGGAGTGGAGCTAACCGCCGATGCCGAGACTCGGGTTGGGTGTCGCCCCAGGATGGGATCCTTTTTTTCTGCCCTTTCGAGCTCCTCTACCCTACCATCCGGTATATGAATTGCTATTCTCCGCAGCGTTAAGGGAACAATGATTCTATTGGTTGGCTTGCCATTATTTAAATAAAAAAAAAAAATATAAACAATCTTTCGAACTCACGAATCCAACTGAGTATGGAAAATCGGCTAAGAGGACCGCAGCCTTCTGGACTGATGAAATCCTTCCGAAAGAACAGATGACTAAACATAGTCTGTTAGGATTGTAGTTGTCAAAATTTATTTTCTAATGTTCTATAATATTTTTATTAACTCTTAATAAAAAAGAAATTTACCCACTACGGTGGGTGAGGACTTCCACCTCAAACTTCTTGGCCAGAGCAAAATTTAGTGCTCGTTCCTTTTACACTCATTGTTATTTTTGGCTAGTAATTTAATTTTTTTTCCCCTTTTATACATTCATGTTTAATGAAACATGGGAAATCTGCTTAAATTTTATAGCTCTTGCCTGATGAAATTTTCACTTACTTCTATTTTATTTTGTCATTTTCTAAAAATTAATTTATTAGAATTTAGTAGGTTAAATATTTTTTCAACCAAGAATAATAGATAATATAGTTGTTATTTAACTCATGTAATTGAGTGCGGTATAGAAAGTCATATGAAGAGTGCATTAAAAATTAAAAAAAACTTCTACTTTTAGAGTTACAATGAAAAATTGCTGTATAAGACTTGTTAAAGCTTACAAAAGCATTTCAATGGACAACAATTATGCCCTATAACATTCCATTGGACTACTATTGACACATGCTTCTTTATTTCATTAAGATTTAGATTCTTCATCATAATTTAAAAAATAGAGAAAAAGATGAAGGTGCTACCACAAATAAATATTAGATGATTTTTGTTGGGGTTCGGTCAAGATAGATCCAAAAAAAAAAAAAAAATACAAATTTAAAAAAAAATGTGTAATTTAAAAAAATACACTTTTTTTAAATTTTATTTACCTTTACGAACCCCAACAAAAATCATCTAATAATAATACCTACTAAAAAACTCTCCATTTGAACAAGCTACCACAAATATTTCAGCTTTCAAAATACAAAAAGAAACCTTCAAAATATATTTTGAATTTTAGTTGTAGGAGTGACACAAAATGTTAAGCAAGTCCTTTTATAACACTATAAAAATTGTATATGTTCCAAGTGCTTGAATAATTACATTTTTGTTTTCTAATGCAGCTTTGACGAGTATAAAGCTCATATTTAGAAGAATAAATTTTGTATATTTTAATTTTTGTACTTTTTTCTCATATTTTTTTTTTATGCCACGGTTTTTTAAGAACATATATATATATATATTTCCCCATTAAGATTTCTATAAATAGTTTCAGACGAGCGGTTACTGACCTAAGCATAGAAGTACGAGGGCTGGAAGAGAGGCCTTGTCGAGCAGTCCGTACTCCATGGCGGGCGGGGGCAGACTGACTCGAGAGGGCTGTCGTGGGGGTAGACTACAGCTCCTACCGCCGAGTAGCAACACACGTCTTCATTCTCATATCCTCTCTCACTATCTACCTCCTTGGCTCGTTCATTGGCCAGCAACTTTACTTTGATCACTTTTTAAATAATTTCCTTTAAAAAAGGGATACAGTCAGTGTGCGTTTCTCTGCAGATTTTTTAACAAAAAAATTAGATCGTTCTCGCCATCTAAAACAATCAATATACGGGGTACTCTCTTGGAAACTAAAATCAAGTACAAGAAATGTTCGAAATGCGTTCAAAAAATTACACCAACCCCAGGACGCTAGGTGCGAAGTTTGGCTGTTGAGCTGTTTCAACTTTTAGTCACTAATTTAGTACTCTTAGAGTTAATGTTTACCAAGAAGCGACTTTTGAAATTGCAACAGATCATCACCGATTCTTTATTGGAGGAACTATAATTGTGGTCATTCAAAAATTGTATACATATACAGATAGACTGATTCATCAATTGTGCAGAAAGAAATAAAATAGAAAAAATAAATAATATATAGATTATACTTGTCACTGTATATGTTTTTTTTTTTCATTCAGAAATTACATCCAGTATATCTCAAAATCAATGGATGCAAAGTGATATTAGACCAATGGTTTTCTGCGTATAAGTGAATATGCACGAATTTTGGATCGGCATCTGTCAGTGCGATTAAAGAACCGATATATATTCTAAACATTAATTTAAAAAAAAAACAAAAAAACACATTCTAACGATTTTTGTTTTTGCTCCGAATGATGTCATTTGGTAGAGTGAATATAATTTACGAATTTAAAGTGGTTTTGGAATTGAACTGAATTCCTTAAACCCGATTATAGCGTCATCTACCTGTGCCACTAATAAGTTGTCTAAACCATGCAGAAACTCACTGAAACTCGCACAAAAAAACCGGTCAGTTCAGTGGCACTGAACATATAGTATACAATATATTGTATGTGTACGTGTCAATGAACAGTGTATATATATATATATATNATATATATATATATATATATATATATATATATATATAATTCCAGGATTTAGAATTCCTTTTTTCACATTTTGCTCAAATAAAAATAAATGTTTAAATTCATGAGTGTTTAATATAATTATTCATAATTTATAGTTATAGTTGCAAAGGAAATTGTGCATAATAAAATAAGTGTGTGTATAAAATAAGTACCTCTTTGAAAATTTTACATTATATTCAAGCTATAGAAGTTTATAGTTAAGTTATGGAAAAAATGATTTACGCCAGTGTTTATTTTCATGGGTATAGTTCATTTAAGCGAGGAACAAAATAATCAAGTCAATCACAACTCTTACCTTCAGTAAGTCGGCAAAAATTAAGAGATCTTTGCTGGGGAGTTGTGGTGCATCCACCGTGTTTTCTTTCAGTTCCCTGCAGAACGCCTTAAATGGCGTAAAGCTGTCATCAAAAGAGGTATTGTGCTAACCACTCGTCTCAGTTTTTCTTTCGGAAATCCCACAGTGAATAGTGGCTTTACCTGAAAAGCGACATTGTCATCAGTCAAAGATGTACATATATCAGCGCTTGAATAGTATTTAAAATGAGATACCTCCGTAAAATAGCGAGTCGAACCAGAAGAAATCGTGTCAGGAATGATAAGATTAGAGAACAGCTGGGGGTTGGCTCCCTAAAGGATAACCTTGAAAAAAAGCAACTTGGATGGTTTGGACATCTCTGCCGGATGAATGAGGACCGGGACGCCAGGAAATACTTTGAGGCCAGACCAACAGGGAAACGTCCCAGAGGGAGACCCAGAACTCAATGGACTGACTACATCTCAAGTGTAGGAGAGAAGAGAGAAGAAAGTAGGAATGCCATGAGGGCGCTGGCTCGAGACCTGGTGGCTTGGCTTGACTGGACTCCACGCTAAAAGGCACTAAAGAGGAAGAGAAAGAAGAAGAATAGTATTTAAATAAATTAGCTTTGGAAAAACAAATTACTACTTCAAGTAAAGAAATTTTCCCTCTCACACGACTTGGAAACTTCAAATACAAATATTCTTCAATTAAGATTTTGTGAAATACGCTGTTTCCGCAGCTGCTGTGGAATTCTTTTGTGTTACGGGAAAAGGACATTTTGTACTAGAGGCAATCCTGCCAGTTCGTCTGGTGCCTGTCACCAAGGAAACGTGATGAAAACTACAGTGTTTTTCTAAAATATTTTTTATAAATCATTAGTGTTTCCGAAAAAGCCAGAATTGTGCTTTATAACAAAAGTTAAATATCTATTTTTTTTCATTAAGACAAGATAAGTTATTTTCAATTGTAAACATACTTAGATTTTTAAAAGAGTTATATCTTAAATAATTGTAATTCTCTAGTGATTTATGAGTTAACAAAAATATCATAAGTTGATGGCAGGATTTAAACACTTCATTCAGAGTTGACTAAAGGAAATAAAGCATACATTATACAAATTCAGAAATGTGGAGGGTATGAAGTTCTATTTTATTATTAAGATGAGCATCTTGAATGTTTTTAAATGTCCATAACTCATCAGAAACTATATTCTTTATTTAAAAAATCTTGTTTAAGAATGTAAAGAAGGATATGGTCACCATGTGGAAAACGTGATGGTTCCTTACTCATTGAGGGAAGTAATTGATGTGATCATGGCATGAGTATCTAGGCATTATGCTCAGCGCTGTTCAGAAAGGGCAAAACAAGCTGTTCTGAGGCGAGTCAGAAATGGCAGGTTAGGTATTTTCATATGCGTTTTGACATGAGGATTAGAGGTCAATGGGATTTCCAGGCAAAGATTTCCTAAGGAATTGTTTATTTGGTTTAGAATGTGTCCTGCTAGATCGCTTGTCCGCTGAGTGATTTTTCTTTTTGTTGCATTCATTAAATAAAATGTATCCTTGATATAATGTGTTTTTCACACATTCATGAGAGAATGCTAATGCTCACTTGAACTTACATTCTTATTTCCCTAACAGTTCTTTGTAAAGTGAGACTACATAGAGCTATGGCAGGATTAGTCCCAATAAAATCTTCTAGAAGCCATGAACATCAATTATCTATCAGGCAGACATACCAAATGAACAGTTCATTTTATAGCTACGAAACCTTGTGCAGCTCTCAAAAAAGCTTTTTCAGGGTCAACCACCACCAGAATTAAAATCGGTTGGCCAAAACATACCCTTTAGTCACTTCCATTCTCCGCAACAAGTTAAATTTTCATTGTCACTTTTTTTTCCACTATTAAATATTTTGCTAAAAACTGCTGTGCCAGTTATATACTGATGTTGAAGTAACAACTACATCACAGTGCTCATGCACCTATGACTATTTCTTATCTTAATACTTTATATTGTTTTAAAGGAACAGTAGCAGATGGTACTAGTGTATTTTTCATATTGATCAAGTAGTTTGTAGCCTGACTCGCTTCAGCTGCATTTTTCACACATAAAACGACTGGAAAATATTCATTACCAGTTTTGAGAGATAAGATAAATAGGAAGGGAAAAAAAAAAAAAAAATAAACCTGGTAATTTAAATCTACTTAATTTGCCAAATATCATTCCATAGCATTTTTGCTGGAAGTAGATGAAATAACAATGATTTAAGAGTGTTAATAGCACTTTAAAGGAAAACCAAATAAGGGACTTGTTATCATTCACCACCAACTTGATAAAACACATTCCATTATGCACGCCAGTAACCTTTAATGTTTTTTAAAAGAAATAGTTGAGCTTTCTAAAAAATTAAAATTTTTGCATGGTAATAAAAAATTTCTATTTCGTAAAAATAAAATTGAATATTTTTAATACTAGACACCATGCTAATTGGCAACACAATAATTACTATTCCTCAATCTTAAACAACATGAAGAACAGATAATATTCGAGCACACATTTCTTAAGATCCATTCTATTGTTAATAATATAAATAATCTAAAGGGTTATTATGACTACCAATGAATATAGAACTATCATACCTTCTATTATCCGTCTTCATTGGTTTATGCAAACCATCTTCTGTTGGCGAGCGCTTTCGGACATTGCCCATCTTCTTGGCCGAATACATGTGTTCACTGTCACTGTCTGTATTCAACTGCGTATGTATTCTGTGGGTTGGTCAGATGCGTCAGATATAAGTGTCGTTTAGTTGTAATGGTCGCTTTGTCGGCAATAAGGTCTGACAAACGCGAGAGTTTAAATCAGTTTTGTGTCCATTATTTCAGGTATTAGTTGTAATCTCCTTTGTTGAGGTGTTCCGAAAGTTTCTGGTTTTTTGTAAATGTGTTTGATAGTGTCTGACTATGGATGAAAAAATGTGATAGTTCAAATAAAATTTTTGAAAAAAGTGAAAACTATGTTGCCCATGGAAATAATCCTCAATTCCTACTGAATTGAACTACTGTGTTAAAGTTAGATCTATCAAATATTAAATTCTGCCTTTTTCCTGAAGATTAGTTTGTCAAAAACTGAAATATGCAAAATCCACCATGAAAGAACTGCTTAATCAAATCAATTTCCCATGCCCCTTCAAAGATAAAAATAAATAAGAGTAAATAAAGAAATTTAATTTAAAAGCCAGACAGAAAAATGAATATAAAAAGTATTAATACATACAAGTGACTCAAACAATAATGAAGTTATTACAGTTATGAATGTTAGCCCCACCACTTTCTTTTATATTTTATTATTTCACCCAAAAATGAATTCCTACGGGGACTCGCTACCAATTTGGGTATGGTAACTAGATGGCCGTCAAGCTTCTGAGAGGTTATTCAGGGATTTGGTCTTGGAAGCTGAAGAAATAAAATTTTATTTATTTTCATAAAAAATCATATTGTCATTAAAAAAAATATCTTGTTTACAAATCAGTTTTATTTCTTCAGCTCCCAAGACCGAATCCCAAACTTACCCCTCCTCATGACTCAATATTATAAAATAGTAATAATCCAAGGGTTGATCGCCCCTAAACCCAATCCTACCAACCTACTTATAAAATATTGAGCTCGCCCAACATGCGAAATTAAATCCTTAAAGATCTTTCTTAATGCCACTTAAGAAAAAAAAAGTAATAGAATATACAAGTTTTAAAATTATATTTATGATTAAATTGTTTTATACATTTTTTTTTGTAATGCTAATAATAACGAAGATATTAAAATTTTGAATTTAGTCTCTCCCTAAACCTCCTCCTCATTTCAGCCAATAGGAACTCATTCAAGGATTAAATACTGAATTTGGTTTTATTATTTATTATATTAGTGTGCAAACTGACATGTGCGTGTTATATATATATATATATGTGTGCGTATGTACATATATATATATATATGTGTGTGTAATTTTCTAAATAATTAATAAGTTACAATAGGAGAGACTGTAGGGACCTTTTTTTCTACATGACTGGCAAGGACAAACCTTTGCCAGCCAACATTTTTGACTAGTTAAATTAAATTTGTAATTTACTCTTAATTTCGTCTATTATAACATATTTAAATTTAAACGTGACTAGCTCAACATAAATATTTTAGACGGTGGAGAAGCCCAACAGCAGGTGCTGAAAATGATGTCGAAAGGCCTTGAATAATATAAATATTTGTGTGGGGCTAGACATTCATTTAAACTTAAATATTACACTAGAAAATAGTTTATGCAGTACCAATGTGGTATAGATTTAACTTATTAAATGCAACTATATGACATGTTTTATAATTACATACCCAACTATCCTCTAGGGCAGTTGTATACAATCATTTACTTTAGAGATTCATACTTAGTTCCTAGTAAGTAGATTGATAATATATCAAAATAATTTTCAAGTGTTCTATAATGGAAAAAAAAAAAAGGAAAAAAGAATTGATTCCTTTAGAATGCACTAAGGAGATAGTGCTAATCAATCTTCCAAGCTAAATTCTTTAGTATCTACTTAATTCACATTTTTTTTTTAAATATTACAGAACATAACTAACTCCCTTGATAATAAGAAATAAATTTATAAGAAAAATATCTTTTGAAAAATTTATTTTACACTTAATAAAGTGTAATTTTTTCATAAATTTAATTACCAACAATAATACTGTTATAAATTTGGTCTCCATCAAAACCCCTTGATTTTGACCATAAACAAACTCATCTTATAATTATAACTATTGAAATCGTTTTATAATGATACTAAGATGAATAGCTTGTGTATCGTGATGGGCAATACATGGTGGGAGGCCACTTGTAATAATCTACAGGAATCACTGGTTTAATTAGTCACAAGCAACTCAATTTCATTTAACACATAATTAACTCACAAATAAAATAAAATTTTGTGGTATTAAAATTTGTTTCTTTCATTAGTATGTTAGCAACTGAAGTTCTTTTTATTTTAAGATAACTCTCAGTTTCTGTATCATCATAAAGTTATCTTAAAACAACAAATTTATAAGAATAAAAAAAAAAAATACTAAATTTTGATTGTGAGAAGCAATTTTAAATCATCATTTACTTTCGGATGATTAATTTTTTTAAATAAAAAAATGCAAAGAAAATTGTATTTCTTCCCTACTTCTATTCTATGGGATAAAATTATCATTAGAGATAGATAAAATATGCACAGTATAATAACAGTTGGACATTAAAAATTATACAGATGACATGATTTTTTCTAATAGTTTCATTAGTTCTTGGAAGATTAATGATTTTTCATGTTCATGGTTCTATAAACAAACTCTCCCAATGATGTGAATCCGAGGATTACTGAACTTATTATCCTTTCTATTAGTAAGAAAACCCTGAATATAGGACAACAAAATTAATTGCATACGAACATACAAATTTGACCTATACAGTAGTATCGATATATATNGATGTTTATTGCTGTTGCGTCCATGGAATTCTGTTTTCATGGAATTGAGATTTATTTCCATGAATATAACAGTTCTCCTAGCACCTGAGGTGGATCTTTGACCTGAAGCAGTCCTGTTTTGTTTTTTGCTCTTTTTTTTTATAAATATATTTCTTTTTTATAAACTGTAATTGCAAGAACCTTAATATTTCCCCAGGGAAATTCTAAATAACATATGTCCCTTATTCCTGAAGCCACATCCTTAAGAGATTGCAAGCCATAAGTGTACAACAGTTCTAAGATACCAAAAAGAGCACTTGCACTTAAGAACCCAAAAATGGAAATTCTTAGATGATTTTAGTTGGGGTTCGGTCAAGGTAGATCCAAAAAACACAAATTTAAAAAAAATGTATTTTTTAATAAAGGATTATCTGCTTACTTTTCAGCTTACATTGTAAGCCATCTTCAGGGCTGTAGTAATACAATGTCATGAGAATACAATAATAATTGAAATTAATATAATAGAGAATTGCAATAATATAATGTGATATCAAGAGTATGAATGTAGAAAGCTATGTAAGAAAATTTAAAAGATTTTGAAAAACAATTTGAAAAAAAAAAACATGCAAACAGCTTATTGACAAGAAAAAAAAAATTGAAATAACATTAAAGCAATAATACTTCCGCCTTGTACCTTCTCCCCCCATCCTTTTACCTCTCACATTGTGTAGAAGTAAAATTTATATTTTAGTCATGGAAATGTGAACTGAGGGACAGGATGTCCTCTCTCATCTTCATGATAGGTAGGTGTGACAAATTACTGCTTTAATGTTATTTAAACTATATTAATTTCAATTATTATTGTATTCTCATGACATTGTATTTCTACAGCCCTATATTTCTACAGATGGCTTACAGTGTAAGCCGAAACATTGGCAGATAATCCTTTATTAAAAAATACATTTTTTTAAATTTGTGTTTTTTGGATCTACCTTGACCGAACCCCAACTAAAATCAGATAAGAATAATATCTACGGTCAACAAACTCTCCTTTTGACCAAAAATGGAAATTTTTTTGAATCAACCTTGACTGAACCCCAACAAAAACTCTATTAATACTCTACGGCCAAAAATTCTCAATTAGAACCATATATATAAGATCTGTGAAGATCTATTAAAAGTTTTCATGTTACATCATTATACTAACATGAATAGTTTGATTTTCCCATGGGAAATCTGCTTAAATACAGAAATTAGAATATCAAGGAATTGAAAGACAATTTATAAGTGGAAACTTATTAGATATCTATCAAACAGAAACCATAGAAGCTTCAAGCATAATAGAAGTTCAGATGGATAAATCGAACATCTAAATTTCAATAATTATGGTACTCATTAAAGACCCACTGGCTACCAGTTTAGCAGAGAGGATCCATTCAGGTCTCATAATCATGGTACTATATATTGGCCGTATTGAAAAATAGAAGCTTGCCCAGTGCTATAGGTGTTTAGAATAGGGATGATACCCATAGATAGCATTTCCCTCTATGACCCTTTGCAGGCAAAAAAATAATAATAAAAAAACTTCAAAGAACAATGGAGGGAATCCTCTTTAAGATAGAGTTTAGTGATATTACAAAATAATGAATTTAGAGTAAAGCAAAATTCTATCAGTTTATGAGAACAAAAATTAATAATTATAAAATTTTGTGCTTAGAAAAAATAAAATAATTTACAAAAATTCAGAATTTAAACTTTGATGAATTCACATTCTCCCAATATAAGAAAATATTAATCAAAGTGAATAGATCAAAGAGAATAGTTAGTAGAGTAATGTACTGGAAATGATCAATCTTCATAGAGGTAAATAAAAGAAAATATAAAGAATAGGAAAAATAGTCACATGTAATTAATAAACGTAATACTCCTTACAATGATGGGTCTAGAATGTCCACATTTGAAAGAAATATTAATGAGATAAATGGAAAATCAGGTAACAAATAAAACTCATAAAATGAACAAGTTAATGATACATACGATGATGACTTAGATCCTGAAGTACAATCTCTTCATTAAGATAAAAATGCTTTGAAATATCAAGGGTCTTCCAGTAAGTAAAATAAAAATCATTGACTTCTTTCTAGGCAATAAGCGGAACAACAAATAAATAAATAAATATATGTATGTATATATATNATGATGAGCACGAATTTGTGCTCCAGGCAAACATACCACAACTGGGGCCCATACAATATTGTCTAAATTTTTTCATTTCTAATGAAAAAATTAACCTAAGAGAAGAAAGTGAAGCTGGTAGAATGCCATAAATTTCAACATACACAGTCAGAAGATTTTAATTCTTATAACCACTACAAACCTACAAGTTTCAGTGAATAAAATCATATCCTGTACTTCACAAGGTTTGCATATATAAAAGGTACACGAGAGAATCAAAAGTTAAAAGTTACATTTATCTACCCAAACTCCGATCATATTAGCAACAATATTTTTATTCTTAACTAAACATTGAACAAAATAATAAAATATTAAATTTCTCACTGTAAATTGTCATTATTAAATAAAATTGCACTGTGCGATATTTCATTACTTGTCCACCATCTTATTCCATGCTACTGTCTTGAAGACAAACAATATTAAGACAATGGTATAAACTATCCTTTTATTATTCATACAATTTTTTTAAATCTAAAATTATATTAAGACATAACTACCTATTGCCACTTATTCATTCTGACTGGAAAAAGAAAAGAAATATAGAACATTGTAGATACTTAAAGAATATAAAGAGATCTGTACATCACTACTTTCATAATCTTAACCTCTTTCCATACCATTCAATTTCAATCCTCCTTAGAAAAAATAATGAACCACCTTCATATGCTTATTACTCTGTTTCTACAGGCATGCTTATTTATATATTCTACAGGCAAATAAACAAAATATTAATATAATACAGAATAAAACCAGTAAGCTCTTTATATAACAACACATTTTAAGGAAGAAGGCTCTTATAATATTGAATGAGTCAAAAAATAAGCTCTAAGAATGTCATTACTCTTTTTTTTTATACACTTAATTCTTTTAAAATATTTCATAGATAGACCGATTTACAGAAACTAATTGACAAATACAAGCCACATTTATATTGAGACAATTATCTTCAACTAATGAAATATTAACATATTGACTTGAACTCTCTTACTAACACTGATCTAGCTGAATATAATTAAAAGGTATATCTAAATCATAAAGCATCTAATTTCATTCTAAAAACAGACAACTACAATTATTCAATTGAATTAATATCAATGAATTGTGCTTCAATATGAAAGAAAGCATGGAAAAGATAAATTATGACAGCATCAAAAGATGATTTTTCTAGTGAATATTAATTTTTTTTTTCATTCTTATTATTTTATACAAGGGATTAGCCAATCAAAAAAAGAAAAAAAAATAGNAAAAGAAAAAAAAATAGCTATATATATATATAAATAAATCAACATCAATGTATTCTTGTTTTGTGATGTGAAATAAATAAATAAATACAATTTGAGCATACACAATTGTTAGAATAAATTTGTACAATTACAAGGCCTGTCATAGAGTTCTAAGTGATTTTACAAATATAAAACTACTGGAGATCAACCTCACTTCAGTTTGTGAAAATATATTTATCTTAAAAAATACATAAATGCAAAAATGTACACAGGAAGTATCATATGAAGAAATAAAAACATGCTTATCTCTACAGTTTATTACTGCTAATATACAGCTAATTTTATTTGGGTGACTAAACATAGGGCAAAAGCTAACAAAAACAATATTCACACGCAATTCAAATATCAATATCCTTTCATTGAAATACTGAGTGAAATTATCATTTACTTATTATTGAACAAATTATAAGAGGGTACTTCATAATAATAAAAAAAAAAAAACAATTTTGAATACATTCTAAAACAAACACAAAAAATTAATTATTTAATTCAATATCCACTGTCAGGCCATTAAAAAATTATCATTACAAATTTGTGTTCAGAATATATGCGCATAAGGGAGAGAAAAAAAAAATTAAATATTTAACATAGGAAATCAAATATTTTTAAAATAGATGGAGAACTTTTTTGACCATGGAGGTATAAAATTGAAGAGGTAATAGGGGTTCAGTCAAAACCAAGTCCCAAATACCTTTTTAATTACAAGAATTAGTACAGTTCTGAGAAAGAGAAACACTATTTAAGGCATTTTATTCCAGTGTGGAATTCATGTTTATTTAAATAACAAAGGTGTCACAAAACAGGTAACATATACCTCATTATTGCTCACATTCCTATTCTAACAAAACTTTAAATGCAGCAACTTATAAAAACGTTTTTAATACAATGTTAGAAGCCACTACAAACTAAATACAAAACAATTCTATAAGTAAAAAATTAGTTTCAACTTCAATTGAAAAAAAAAAGAGCTAAATCAATTGATAGTTTCACCCAGAACAAAAGAGAGAAATTGATAATTTCATATATTTCTAAGTACATTTATATCTAAATCAAGTTAAAAGTTTGTATAAAAGAAAGAAAATGTATAAATACTTTACTTTTGAAGGGGCAGTAGGATAAAGAAGGACTCAGGCATTCTGTTTTTAAGTAATGGACTATCAATACCCTAAAATAGTGTAATGAAATAAAAATAACGAGGGAAAAGGTACAGTTTATACTTAAAAAGAAGATTATTTTAATAGTCTAATTACCCCAAGACTAAATCTAATAAATAGAATCAAATATATTTTGTTTATATCTCTTTCATCAAAAGTAAAATTATTTCAATAAATACACAAAATTACATAAATAGCCAACAATGGAATAAATAAATAAAAAATAATAACAAATAAGCGTAAATTGTATACCAATCAAAATTTATATGATAAGCCCAATGAAGATGATGAGCACGAATTTGTGCTCCAGGCAAACATACCACAACTGGGGCCCATACAATATTGTCTAAATTTTTTCATTTCTAATGAAAAAATTAACCTAAGAGAAGAAAGTGAAGCTGGTAGAATGCCATAAATTTCAACATACACAGTCAGAAGATTTTAATTCTTATAACCACTACAAACCTACAAGTTTCAGTGAATAAAATCATATCCTGTACTTCACAAGGTTTGAGTAGTAATTCCTAAGATTTCAGAAGAAGGGCAAAACATACAAACAAAGGATAGACAATATTGCTCTCACTTATACTAAATAGAAAATTTAGATTTTAATAAATAAAAGAAAAATATAGTAAAACTTTCATTTAATTTAAAAATCTAATTTAGGCTTAAATTAAACTTAATGAATGACAGAAATTATTTGACTAAATTTTCAAACTAATCCAATTAAATAATAACTCTTGTAAGGGGGAAAAAAAGTACAACTCAAAATAAAAAGGTAAGTTTTTAAGACAAATTCAACTAGTAATGCTATATTTATTTAATATTTGAAGCCTCTGTTCATAACCGTGTATGTGTACACTTTTGCAAAAACCATACAGGGAAAATAACACTTTGAAATAAATAATAATGCCTAAATGAAAATATTCACATAAAATTAATTAAATAAAAAGTTATAAAAAATAACAAAAGTTACTAAAGTGCATTATCTGAAATAGCACAATATTTCACACATCTGAAGGAGTGTTATTCATTACAACACATAAATTGGAAAAGTCAAAAAATAAAAATAATTTACTATAAATTTATTTAATTAATGTTTTAAAAAGAAAGAATCTGTGTTATGGAAAAAAAAAATTTTCTGATGAAAAATAGTACAGTACAATTAAATGTCCTATTCACAAAACTTATATTCTCAAAGGATCACGATATTTACAAATCCATTAACAATTACGTTTAGTGAAAGAAAGAAAAATCTGGCTAAAGCAGATTAGTTTTATCCTTCAAACAAACATAAAAAAATTTGCCAGGGGAATAACAAGGGCAAGTCAAAAGTTGAAATTCTAGAACCAAAACAGTATATGACACAAAAAACGAATGTGGTACAAACTAATGGTATCTGTTGGCCAGATTTATATCAATTTTAAGATATGTATGACCTTTACTTTAAACATATGTTAGTTTAAAANAATAAACGTTCAGAGGAGTGATGAGATATTTGTTTTAATATCAATATAAATACATCGAAAGGCTTAGGGTGCAAGGTTCCTCATAATAAATTTCTAATATACTTTTTAAAAGAGATTTATAATTTGAAAACAAAAAGTAATAAATTATAACAATAGAGGTCAAAGTAGATTAATTAAAAACTAGTCATTATCCATTATATTTATCATTAAACTAGGCATAATTTAATTTTAATAAATTAAATAAGAAAATATTATGCTCTGTCAAAATTGTTAAATAAGCTAACAATAAAGTAGAATTTCATTTGTACCAAATGATTTAATAAGTGTATATGTAAGTGTGTGTAAATATAAATATTTCATATGACCTACAATTTCATAAGTACCAATGGGATTGATTTTTTAAAAATGTTTTATGCAACAAAAATATTTTTTAATTTCTTAGGAAATTCAGCAATTTCATCAGCAATAACATCAAAAGTAGGAAAAAAAAAAGTAAGATGAATTGTCTAACAGAAATGAACTCTTAATAATTTAATTACTTTAAATATAAAATAATTTATCATGATGTAAGTAGCATTATATTTATGAATAAAAAATAGAAATACTCAGACATAACAACTATAATAACAGTAGTATAATTAAATATCCATTATTGCTAAAAAGAAAATGTAAGTAGTATAGAAAGGAACATTTCTGGTTTCATTAATAATTGATTTTATCTCACTTTGACCCCTTAATATATACATAATTTAATTTAATTCAAATATCTGTGATAAAGTTAAGTATTAAAATTAAAATAGGAAATTAGAAGGAAGAGAAAAAAAAATAAAACAAGAGTTTAAAACATTTTTTTAAAGATACGAAACTGCATTTGGAGGGCAAGAGGATACATAGAAAGGCCTAACTCCGCTTTGAACGAACTTTCAGGAGGGACCTAGATTTCTTTGGCCTCTTTGATGAGGTTGTTGCCTGTGGTGTTTCATCCAGCTTGCGTTTCACTTGAGCTAGCTGAGGTGGAGGTGCAATAGAAAGGAGTGCAGGCTCAGGTGTTACCCATATTTCTCCAATGTTAGACAATCCTGCTGATCCAGCAGCCTCGTCGCTAGTACCACTGCTTGAACTGCTGATACCTTGAGTAGCAAGGAATTGTATATCCTCAGCAGATAATCCAGTTGGGACCTTCCCACAAGATACGCATAAGGAGCTTAAGGGAGATTTTGACCTCCAATATTGCAATTCAGTTTTACACTTGTTCAATTCCTGTAAGCCAATAGAATATTAAGTATTATTAGAGAAGAGTGAGAGAATCATTCAAAGCATAAAAATATTTAGGTTCAATATATTCAAATCTTAAGATACTTATTAAAAAATTTGTCAAGGCCTAGTAGCATAGTCTATTCAACATAGAAATATCATGATTATATGATTGTGTATAGAATTTATTATGTATAAGAATTTGTATAGAAATTATTATGTATTTAATTCTGTACAAAAATTTCATTATAAAATGTTCTATAGTTAAACTTATTTTGCAACAATAAATGTATATAAGTAACAAACAAAAAATATATAAAGGAAATGAATACGACAACAATTTTACATAATCATCTTAATAATACTCAAGATATTTTTGTGTTTTAAGAATATCAAGTAATAGATATAGTAGGTTCTAAGCTAAAAAGTATTGTTGAGCATGTAAAGCGGTTAATAAATATATTTTAATTTTTTCATGGATTATGTAAAAAATATCACTTGACTAATATGAAACTTAAATGTTGTAATGCATTAGGGTTTTTGGATGTTATTAAAATATGTCCACTGAGAGATCCTTTATATAATAAAACTGATTATTTTGTTTTGTGTGTGTAGTGGGGTTAAGTTTAAAATGAAGAAAATGGTTTTCACAAAATTGATAACTCGTAAGTTTTAATAATGACTTAAGTTGTGGTATTTAATCTCACATAAATTTTATACAATAAATGTATTTATTCCTGGCTGAGAGGAGACCCCAACACTGGAAGATTCTTGAGCTCAGAAGTGTTTAACATTTACTAATGTATTTCAATTAGTATTTTTCTATACCATAACACATTATCCTGGCACAAATATTAAAAATTCCAGATCTTATTACTAAATCAGTGTTCAATTGATTCAAATGATTTTGTCGGTCTCCTCTCACTGGATGCTTCTATCCATTTGAAATCTATACTCACAGCTGTGAATATAGATTTAAAATTTTTGTTCCTGTCTCAATGTAGTCCACAGCAAATTCTTTTCCTCTGCACAATTTATGCACTTTACATCCAAGTTTCATTATTCAGAGAACTTAGATATATGCAGGCTATTTATTTGAGAGAATTCCTTCTAATATCATAGAAATATAAATAAATTATCAGTAAAATTAAAAAAACAACACAAAAATACTATAATTTTCTTTTCTATCTTTCACCACTCAATTCATAACTTTGCTTTTTAGGGTAAGGTCTAACTTCAGTTAAATATACTCTTCAATGTATCTGCCTTTCAATCACAAGACAGATCCGATTGGGAATTCTGATTTTATATATGCAGGTAAAACTACTACAGCCCTTCCTTGGAAATAGTGCACTCATCACTGCCAAGGCAGGAACACTCATTAATAGGTCACCGAGAGAACCAAAGAAAGAATCAATGAATCTGAAATCTAAATACAACCATCCTCTTTCTATTCTACAAGAAAATAAAACGTTTTACTTCACATAAAATAATATAATAGGGATGAGAGGAAGAAAAATATATTAAATTCATTACAGAGTAATGTTGAAGCATAAATCCTGATGAAGTATCATGACCTCCAGCAGTTTACATAGAATCTAAAGACAGGTAGATAATTTAAGCCAGGATTTTGGTTTAAATCTTTTGGATATGAGCTCCAGAAAAGGATTTATAATTACTTACAGTAGAAAATGGGCAAAAACCCAAAGAATATATTGCTATATATATATATATATAAACACACACATTAAAATATGCAAAGGTGGGAGGGATTAACAGGTTACAATTTTTAATTAATTTAAATTGATTATTTTTGAAGAAACAAATTTTGATTTACCATTATTAAAAATACACTAGAAATTTTTTTTTTTTACAAATTAAATCCCTTTCTAATTAGTAGATGTATACTTGTATAAAAAATAGAATTAAGGAACTTGTAATGTATTAGGTAAATTTTGAGATTCTTGAGGTCATACAAATTAAAACAAAAAACAAACCTGGAGTAGAGTACTAAATTTTCGTGATGTTTCATCACATTTCTTGTCATAGTCATCCATTCGTGAGGCATATTCATGGTAGAGTTTCTGCTGGTCTGCTATCTTAGCTTTACATGTCCTTAGTTCCCTTTTCATCAGGGTTAACTGTGAATTATATCTAAAAAACAGAAGGTAACTATGTATAAAATTATAAACTTTAAATAATATACAATTATGGATTATTATGATTCTTTTGAAAATAAATGAACAGACATTAAAAAAAAATAAAAAATAAAATATTGAAGATTACTAAGAATTTAAAAGCTCAACTAGAAAGTTTCTTCATACAATAAATGATCTTTGAATTATACAATTTAAATAAATAAATAAAAGGAAAGCAAAGCACAACAAATTTACATAAACAAAAGCAAAATATCTTAGTAATGTCTTTAGTTCCAAAAGCACTAAAAAATCCTTAGGTCCTCTCTAGCAGAGTTTATAATGAAAAACACCAGCAGTGGTGCACAAGAAAGACCAACTCCTGTGGTCGTGCTCTATATTTCCTCTCACAATCTGCCCACTCCAAGACTGACCTCTCTTACCTACTAGCCCACTGATATTAACTGTTTTCCAGATGTCCTGGATTTTTTTATTTGTAAAGATCTTATTTCATTTTATTGCTACTTAACAACGTTGAATGATCTTTCCTCTGACCAAAGCCCTCTCCTCCTTTCACTGTCACTCACACCCATCCCTTTAGATTTGCCACCAACCTTAATAAAGGTCCCATTGAGTGGCCATTTTTTAGAACTCTACTAGAAGAGTCACTTGACCTCGGAATCCACTTTAAGATCTCTGAAGAGCTGGATGATGGCGCCCAGTTCTTTACTTTCATGATTCAGCAATGTATTTGGCTGGCAAACTTAAAACCTATCGGCAACAACTCCACTAAATTCAATTGAGCTCCTCCCTGACTTAATTAAAAACCTCATACTAGCTAAGTTTGAACCCTCGTAAGGAGTTCAACTAGCTATCCATAGTCCTAAAATAAAAACTAGGTGCTTTATGAGATAAAGCATTTAATACCTATCTGTCAAGCCATTTTGCAGCAGACAAATACTTCAGGACTGCAACTAGCACAATTCTGAAACATCAGAAACCTGTCCCCTTGCAAATTTGAAGGTAGTTCCTGGGTTTCCAACAAAGACAAGGCCCAAATACCCAGCATCTAAAGCGAACATTTACTCCTCATCCAGATTCTGATGATTTTTTAAAACAAATGATGGAGATGTCATTGGACACACCATTACCAATGTGCACACAATTAAGGCAGTAACACCTTCTGAGGTCAAGTATGTTATTAAATATCTGCGTTAGCCCAAAGCATCCAGATATGATGTGATCACCAGGCTTATACTCTGAAAAATACCCCAAAAAGCAATTCTTTTCTTGAAAAAAAAAAAAAAAAATAAAAAAATAAAATAAATAAAACAACATATATTAAAGAGAATGGAGGCAAAATATAAGTTTTTAACAGAAAGTAATTTTGAATAATAGACGGGCCCTCTCATTTTTAAAATAAAGAATTCGGTATTTAGATTTTAACTTTAGAAGTAATTCATTTTTGATAGAAATAAGATTGAGGAGAAAGGGGTTTTTAGAAATATTTAATATACATATCCCCCTCCTTTTTTTTTTTAGAAGTTTGCAGAAGATAACAGGTGTAAAATTTAATATTCTGAAATTTATACAATATAAAATTTTGAGAAAAAGAATACTTAATAAGGAAGATATTTATGAATGTAACTAAGACGGTTGAGTAACTTTTCCATTCTTCTTAAATGGGCAATATATAGATATGTTGGGCAGATACAAATTTGTCATTTACTCTTATCTAAGTTCATAATTAATAAAACACAGGAAATCTGATTAGTTTACATACCTAATTCTTTCATCTGATTCATCAAATTATTTAACTTTTATTTTTTAATATACAACAAAACTTACAATATNTTAACTTTAAAACATTTTTCAAATTAGTTTACCCTAAACCTATCATTAATTAAAAATAATTATGATTTATTTTATTTTAGTTACAGGATTTTTGTTTTTGAGTCTGAACATATTTGTTTAGTTAATTTCAGAACTTTTTAAATTGTAAGAAAAATAAATTAAACTGAATCTTACATTTTCTTTAAAATGGCAATTTATAGCCACTCTTTTGCTAAAAAGTGGACCAACCTGGTAACTAGTATTGGGTGACTTACTAACTAACTAAATCTTGCCCATTTAAATAATCTGATAAACATTAATATGTTTATAAGCTAAATGAAAACAAATCATTGGCAACTTTTAGCAGATTCAGTGCCAAGTTATAAACTTTGGAAGCTTCAGTAGAAAGGACTGTATTTGTAGTTCTTATTATAGCAATGGTGGCTGGAAAGTTTCAGCTACCTAATAATAAAAAATAGTGAAACATCTATTATTAACTATTAAGATTTTTTTTTTTTTTTTTAAGAAATCCAAAACATTGTTTCTGAAATTCTGAAAAATGAATAGGGTTAACTTCCAAAGAGTTTATGTGTAATATGGCTGAATTCAAAACTTTTAGAGAAATATTTTTAGGAAAATCCTTAGTGTTACCTAATTTTTAGTTTGTTAAAAATATAACGAGTGATAAAACATGCTTCGAAGTTATTATAAAAATACTTCTTTTTATTCTTCCTTAACCCTCCAAAGCCTAGTGTGACGTTTAAGTCACAGTAGAAGGTATCCCGGGTTTTTATATATTTACATTCATAAACTTAATGATTACACAAACAGTTTGAATATAAAATAATGATAAATAAAAATGTTTCTGTAAAAGAAATACAATTTTTTGGAATAGTGATTTACAAAATATTTAAATCCCAGCTAGTAAGTTTGATTTATAATTTTGAATATACTAAAAGTTGTGGATAATGTAAATATACAAACAATAACTATACAAGCTCATAGCATTATAAGCTGAAGAGAAGGCCATTAAATCATATGCATCACCAGTTTTCCATAAAATAATCAAATATCAAGTAACTATTATATTGGTAACAATCCGACTTTATATAATACATTTCCTCTTGATTTAGGATTAGAAAATTGAAAAAAGGGTAGAATAAAATAATCAGTAATTGAACATAATACTAACTATCCTTCCAATGGAAAAGTACTACTAAAATGAGCTAAAATTATTGCTAACGATCTTATTCCTTCGCATCTTTTTGCATCGACAAAACTTTCCCAGAATTTTAATTTTTTGCAAAAGCTCCTAGCTCAAGCAATAAATAAAATCAAGCAACATGCACAATGTAAAGAAAAAATTGTGTACAAAGTAAACATACTTCTTCATTCCTTGTTTGATTTTACGTAACCTTTTCCTCAGAACATTATTAGACTGAGGAGGTGGAGGAGACGGTTGGTCGCCAACTCTTTCCTCACTGGGACCAGGGGATTCATACTCTACTTTCCCATTATGAGGAGGCGAATCCAATATCCATGTCTTATTAGTAGATGAGCCTGAAATAGTAAGAATAGCATAATTACAGTTTAATCATAAAAGCTTTTCAGAGAAATAAAACAATATAGATTTACAATAATTTGTTTCAATTTATTTTTATAAATAGAATTGCAGTCATTAGATAACTTTTATATTAGAATCAATATCATGTTCCACCTGATTTTATTCAGTAAATAATAAAAATTTGTGAATTTTATTACACCAAAACTTCTTAATATTTTATAAGAAACACATTCTACAAACTACATAAATTAAATCCTTCTGAGAAATATTAGACAAAAAGAAAGGGAAATGTACTGCCTAAGGAACAAAACTCTTTTTCCTTTACTTGTACAGATAGCAAAGTTGATGACAATTAGGCTAATCAAATAAAATCAATTTTCATACTTTTTTAATAATTTTCAGAAATCCTCGGAGCTCATTCACCTTACAATGAGTGCTCCTGCCTTGTCACCTCTAGAGTGCATCTAGAGCTACCTAGGCAGGAACATTCATCGTAAGGTGACTGAAATCTGAGGATGGAATCATTGATTCTGAAAGCACTCAGCAAGTAAAATATTAAAAAAGTGTGTTATTTTTTTTAAATACATGCAACATAGAAAGTTAGTTTTTTTTAAATAAATTAATATTAATTNTGGCTGATTGATGCTGCCATGAATAATGCATGGTTAACCTATAGGCAAGCTGGCCACGCAAGTTGCCAAAAGCTTCATTTCAGGCGAGCTGTTGTTTTGTGTTACTTGGAGAGGTACAAAACACAAACGAAGTCACCAGGGCCTTCTACATCATGTAGTCCAAGATCATCAAGAGTTCCGACTGATATTCGTTATGATCGCTTAGACCACTTCATTGAACCTATCCCCAAGCGCAAGAGGTGTGCAAGTGAAACCTGTAAAAGTACTGTGAACACTGTTTGTGTGAAGTGTAAGGTGGGTTTGTGTGTAAAATGTTTCCATCCATACCACAAAAAGTGAGATGACCAATTTAAAAACTTTAATTTGTAAAATTTTGACAAATTTGTTCAATAAAATAATATTAAAAATTATTTAGTTAATTATTGTTTCTACCCTAATGAAAATCTATCAAAATTTGAAATTTAAAAAATTTAGTAGGTCAAAAGCCTAGTGTGACATTTATGTCACACCTTCCTGTGATGTTGTTGTTATTCATAAAATTTTTTAATTATTTTTCTCGACTTCTGTAACACTATAAGAATGGGAAAATTAAAAAAAAAAGCAAATTTTTTTCAAAAAATAGTTCTAGGCTTTCGAGGGTTAATCTCAAAAGTATTAAAATTAGGATATATTCCATCAGACTATGTTCAGATTTTCAAAACATTCATTAATAGAACATTGCGAGGGTATATTTGGAGGATGAATGAAACTCATCAGACTATGGGTTCAAATTTATGGGAGAATGAATAGAACTACATAGAGACCAATTACCCTATATAATATAATTCCTTGCAATATGCTTTGCTAATGTCTGTATGTTTTGGATGCAACATATATTACAAGAACACGAACACACACATCTTTTTATAATTAAATTAGTGGTTATTAATTAATTGGAGTTGATAGTGCAATTCGTGGCATGGGCACTAATAGAATTATTTATCAATTCAATATCAAAAATTAGTTTTGGATGATTAATGTCATTTGGAGTTAAATTAATTCATTGCTCAGTTAATAGGAAACATTACAAAAATAGTAAAAAATAAAAATTAATCATGCAAGAATTGTGCAAAATAGTATAAGTTATAAATTTAATATTTAAAATTTAAGTAACACATTTCATTCTTACTTGAACAGTAAATATTTAAATATTAAGATACTCAGAATTTAATAGGTTGCAAAAATAATGTAGATGTATGATGGTCTATTGTTTACATAAATTAGTTAATACAATGGCTGAAAATAAAGCGCTAGCTTATTACAAAAACAAAGAGATATTAAGATCACTGTACTTAATAACAAGAACTGAGTCTTTAGTAATTAAATCAATACTATACACTAATGAAATAAAAATTTACAACTTTCTAATGATTTCTTCTAAATGACAATCAGTCTCTTAAGCATTCAGGCACATTCTTATAAACACAATTTTTTAAGATCCAATGGTAGGAACAAATAGAACTAGTACGATTTGAAATTAATAGTTGTGAAGTTCAATTCTTTAATAGTTGATAATCTAGGACTAATAACCGGAATAGATAGGCAATAAAATTAATTAATCAAATAAGTTTTATAATTGGCAATGGATTAGGTATCATTAAATATTTAATTAATTACTAAGATGAATTAGATTACTACAGATTACTGTGCTGAATGACTTATGTAGTGTGAAACTTTGGCAATTAAGTTCAAGTTTGTATATAACCTATAGAATACTCTAAGATATAGGAGTGCAATATGGAAAAAAGAAACCTATATAGTCAGATAATATATAATTAGTCTGATTTTTTAAGATATAGTGCTGAGAAGGGAGATTAGATTTTGGTGATTCTCAGGTCAGTGATTCAAAGATTATATATTTTTTTATTTACAGAAAGTTCTAAGAGAAAATTACTGGTAATTAGTTTTTTTTAGATTTTATTATGTTATCTACAGATGTAACTATAAAAAGCAGTAAATATTAATTTTATATTATACTGAAAATACCTACTTTGATTAAAGTTTCCACCAAAGTCAAAGAAATCAGATCCAAAGTAGGCTATCTCTGGTAAGGTTGGTTCAATATGTTCTTTAAAGTATTCCATAGCCATAGTTGATAGATCAAAAAGCTCATCTGTCACCCGATAAGGCCTTGCTAACTTTGGGGTCACTTTTATATAATGTAAAATTCGATAAACTTCATCTAAAATCTGAGAAATATGAACAATAATATTTTAAGAAAAATCAAGCTAAATAAAGTTGTAATTATTATTATATAACCATTTATATATATCATCATACATTATTAATATAAAAGTAGCAATAAAATTTAAATATTGTATTAGACAAGATAGAATATAATTTTGCAAGCCTAACAGTGTCAGGACCTAGTACTGTGAGAGGTTTCAAAGAAGTAACAGATCTCATGAGCTTCAATTAACTGAAATTCTTCATAAGATTACAAAAGAAATCTCAGGAGATTCTGAGTACTATAGACAACTTACACACTTAAATTTAATAAGAACACTCTTTAATTAGATTCCATAGTTACTTTGTGGGTCTTTAGAATTAGATAAAACAAACAAAGGATTAAAGCCAAAGGTTGGAGTTTAAGTTTACAAGAAATTAATAATGATTTGTAAGTGGGGATAAAAAAATAATACAAAGCAAATCAAAACTTCATTAAGTACCAATAAGTTTCACAAGAAAAAAAAAATAACAAAGTACTTACAGCTACAATTCTGAAGTATTTCTATCTCAAGTCTAATTTAGAACTAAAACTACTTATTAAATTAAATTATGCCTTTAAAATAAAATTCAGAAGGTATACATCTTACTCAGTGAATGAGTTTGTACAAACAGAGTGAACTAATAATAGTCTCACACATGAATTATCTCAAAAGAGGAAAGTTCTTAGTAAAAAGATAGAGAAATATGGGTGATCACCTTCTAAATTATAGTTTCAAGTGAAGAAAAACCTTCCTTAAATTAAGTTAAGAGACTAGAATTCTTCCGTCATGACTCATAGCAGCCACAAAAGGGTCTTATACTTCAAAGATTTAAAAAGCTCAATTAAATAAAGCTTGGTTTAAATGATTAATGACACAGGTCCAATTAAATGAAGTTGGGTAAATTGAAATACATGACAACGAAGGACTACAAAAAGAAGTTCTAGAAGGGTCTCTATGATTTGGAAGTTCCAAAGGGCTACATAAAACATATCCGGGGTTTGTGCTCCCTAGGTATCATTTATTGATATGATTTATGATTTATATGAAAGAATTCTGTTTTCTGCTTCATAGCATGATCATCAAACTGGATGTAAAAGTATTTCTATTAGTTTAATTATTATTAAAAAAAAAACATATTTCTCCTCAAGAAAAATAACTAGTGCATATACTTCAATAATTCGCCATTTTCTAAAACTTTTATTTTAGTAATAATTAATATATCTTATTGTACATGTGTTAACTTCTACTAAATACATTTAGTTGTAAAAAATTGTAAATAAATAAATACTTGTTATTAATAAGAGCAGAGAGAATACTTTTATTTTATAACTTACCTCTCCAGCAAAGAAACAGCAATGCTTTCTTTCTATGTGTTTTCCAAATGACATTTGAAGTAAGGTTAATCTCATGTGCAAAGTTTCAATGATATCACTTTCACATGCTAAAGGATGATTACGCCTAGCAGATTCCCTGCGAGGCATTTTAGCCTTAATACAGTGAAACCTGGGGAAAAAAAAAAATTATACATACATTGAATTAGCTAGAAANAAATATATATATATATATATATATATATATATATATATATATATATATATTGTTATTGATAGAAATATATAGTGTTCTATATTTATAAGTTGTTACAATTATACAATACCTATGTAGCATTTGAGTTTGTAGCTTTTGAAAAGTGGAATTCAATATTGAACCACAAATACGATCCATTTGTCTGCAAACCTGGTTTAAAAAATAAAAGTTTAATTAGTACAAGATCACTGTCAATGTTATATTTTATGATCATCCACTCTTAATATACATCTTGAATGGGACATAGGCATAAACAATAGATAAAGGAGGGTTTACCATAAAAAATTAAAGGCTTAAATATATTAGAGAAATTTCTCAAAAATTTAATTTTAAGTATCAATTAAAAACTATATAGCTTATAGTTATTATAATAATAATTTAGTTTAATTGTCCTGCCATATTTATGTACTCAAAATTATACGAATCCTTTCTGATTGAAATATAGTTATTTCCTGTTAGTATATTTAAACACACGAAAATAAATGCAGAACGTAGTATTTCGGTATACAATGAAAGTTAAAATTGAATGGAATCCCACAAGGATTTATTTTCTTCACCCATTTTGACCCATATTTCAATTTTTTTTTAAAGGATAAGTGCTTCTGAAAGCTTATTTCCCAAGTTTTTGTTGATTTAAGAAATAATAATGAAAATAATATTATACATTTATCCTTAATAGGCCCAAACTTTAATAGGATGGTCGGTCAAAAATGAGGCGAAATATCCCAGAAATAAGGAGAAGCAGTAAAGATCAAAATATTAAATTGTTTTTGGATAAACCATATTATTTAACATTATCATCTACTAACACTAATATAGCTAGCTTGTCTAATAGGAAAACTACAAATTCAACAAATGAACTTTATTCTAAAATAACAGGATCACAAAAAAACAACAATTGAACAAGCCAATGTTATGACACAGAAAACCCCCCTTTTTTTAAAGGGCAAGAGGTTTAGAAATCAAAAAGAAAGGGAAATCTAAATGTTTACTCTAAAATCAAAACATCTATTAGAGTAGATAAAAATAAATCAAACAATGCAAATCCTCAGGAAAACAAAGATAATGTAAAATTGGAGTCAAACTAGATTCACAATTTACTACCATCTGTAAACTAATTTCATTTCATCTTTGAAATTAATATACTATTAATTCTTTGAACTAAAGAACAGTTTCACTTGGAAGGTTCAAGTAAGGAAGTGTGTCTTTCTCTCAGTAAAGAAAATGTGGTTAGATAGAATACCACATGGAATAACAAAACCTTTACAGGGTTTTATAATGCTTCAATCTAAAATAATTTTTCAGTTTCAGAGAACAGTAAAACCAAATAAAAATGAAAGAGAGTACATGAGGCAAAATTCAGCCCACAAAATGAAAAATTATTACTTTTGATTATAATTATTAACAAAAATTCATAATTCAATATAATTTTACATAATCTATATGGAACTTTATTTAATAGAGTTAAAAGGAGTCATTTTAAAATAGTAAAACTATTATGAAAATATAATTCACTAAACAAATTTGAAAAAAACATTATTTTTATTTTGATAGGTTATTTCAGTAATGTGGTGATTTATTAACCCATGAGTAATTTATTGAAATATATTTTGGAGTAGTTTAAAAGAAAATAAGTTAAGGGACTCATACACCCATTTCCAGTTAGAATCAGAAGAAAAATATTCATGGACTGGGCACATTAAAAAAACCTCAGAACTCAATATTTCATTAAATTAAGACTAAGCTAACTAAAATTAAAATCAAATCAAGCAATAAAAATTAAAAAAAAAAAAACCTTACCAATCTTGCTTGGGAAACAGTTTTATATCCAGTATAGCTGAAAATTTTTTCAAATATTTCTGGCGGAAGGTCCAAGAAATGTTTATTTGATGCATTTTCAGTAGCTGTAGAAGTAGAACTAGAAGGTACAATATGCTGTGGCTGACTTTGATGAGTACTGTGTCTAGTTTTTATTCCAGAAGAATCATTTCCAGATGTTTCTCCAGTATTTCCAACATTGCTAGACTGTCTTGTTGACACCATATTTATATAAAAATTTTAGTTCAACCTATAAAAACGACAACTCTTTAAGAGGATATTGCACTCCTGAAAAGCACAAGTTTTATTTAAGGTCAAATAAAGATATCTGTAAAAATTAAAATCTTAAGCTTATCAGGCATCAGTTAAAATCTTCAGAAATCAACAAAATATAACCTAATTCAAAGAATAACCTACTTCAAAGGAAATAACTATTCCCTAAATTTTTACAAACACATGGAAGAAAGCTTAACAGAATGAATCATGGCTTAGATCAAAATTTTGAAAGAAGTGTTCTAAATTAAAAAATTAAAATTAGAACGAATTAGTAAAATAGTAAAATAAAAGCCATTGAGTCCATCCATCTTTAGGGACTTAACAGATCATTACCAAATGACTTCAATACATTTGAAAAATGTATACTGAGGGGATGTATTCAGTAGCTTCTCATCAACATTCAGGAATTCAACATAAACTTTTATTAATTTTCTACAAGCAAAGAAAACTTTAAAAAAATATTTATTCGTAAGGAGGATAAACACAAGACCAGTTGTGAACTAGAATTTACCAAAACTGAGTAAGTACGGAACTGCCAACTGTTATCGAATGCATACAATTAATTTAAGTACTCTATATTTTTTCAAAATTTAGTGCATTATTATATAATTGTTTAAAATTATTTTTGACATAGTTTTTTCAAATTGATATGTTTTATAAAATAATATTACGTCAGGAAATAAAATATTGTAACTGCTAATTTAGTTCACAAGGTTGACAGTGCTTGCTCTTATCTGTTGTCTGTAGGTTTTGTTTGTGTTTACTTATTGTGATATTTATTTATGTCAATTTTATTATTTATATTTGAAGAAAACATCTTTAAAAATCTAAATACGTTAAATTTTATTTTAATTGTTTTGCCTATAATTTAAAGTTTTCATGATTATAATATAGTAATTTTTGGGTGAGAAGGTAGTGTAATAGAGTTATCATAATAATGAATGACAATAAAAATCTATTTTCTGACAATAATATACGTCTTAATAGTCAATTTAGTAGTGATGACAATGCCTCAGCTTCACATTATACTCTAAAGTTAGCCCTCCAAACGCTGAAAGAAAGGTGTCACAAACTTCAAAAGAGGTTGACATGCTTAGAAGATGAAAATTTACAGTTAAGGATCGAACGACATAGTGTTCCTGCCCTTGTGAAAAAGGAGGCAAAAAGTAATCTATTAACTCTTCAAAAGCAAGTTGAGGAATTAAACAGGCAAAAGTCATTGCTTTGTCATCATATTTACATGGTTGCAACTGAAAACAAAGATCTTTGGGAAAGGCTATCAAAAGTTGGAGATGAGAGAGAAATGTTGGAAATCAACTTGGAAGCACTTGTTGAAGATAGTAAACTTTTGTTGAAGCCTGAAAATTCCCTTAATATAGTTGAGGCTTGTCTTACATCTCCAGGTAAGTTTTTAACTACTAGTGCAAGTATTACCATTGGAAGCTCTATTTTGTTTTAAATGCAGTAAAAAATTTAAAACAGAATAGAGCTTCCAATTCTTCTGATTTTTATTTTCACACTGTTGATTGGTTTTAAAACCTCAGGTTCTATTATCTGTGTCCTGATACATATTCAAAAGAGGTCCTTTGTCCTTTTTGGATATATTCCAAGTTGGAGTTAAGAAAAGGCATTTTCTTGAATATGTTCATCTACTTTCAATATGGAACCTTTGATTTCATAAACTCTCTGCAATTAAAAATGTATAATAATTGGTTGTATTTTATTTAATTATCCTCTTTACACTCCAGACTATCATATATGCATATATTTGATTATTTTTATTGCTTACAGATTCTTATGTTCAAATAAATTTAAATTGTGGTTATATTTAAGTGTATCTTTATTGACTTAGATGAACTTATCAACAATATTTTTGGTTTTAAGTTTTGATATTTAGTCTAAATTCATATTTGGATTGATTTGTTTTCTCATATAAATTTTGGTATCTTAATCTTTTTTGTTTGCTATTATGATGTCTAATATTATTTAGCATGTGAAAATATGTTGTCATCAGGACAATATTTTTATTATAGAACAATGACCTAAGAATAGATAAGATACCTGAAGGTTTGAAAGTTTTGATGTAATCTAATCATGCCTACTACTGATCTGTTCCCAAAAAATATTTATTTTTTTTACAATCAAATTCTGTATTTCTAATTTTTTTTAAAAATCATTCAGTTTGTTAAAAACTGAGATTGGTCATTTATTAGGTAGAGATAGCCATGAGAGATGGACCAAGATTTAAAATGTTAATATCTTGGTTATTATTAGCATTATTAGAAAAAAAAGTACTGAACATAATAGGTGTAAAATATAATTTTTTTAAACTTTGATGGTTTGGCAAGTCCCCTTATTTTAAAAAATATATAAAATATTCAGTATTTAAGTGTTCTACCGCAAATTGTTTAATGAATTCATTTTGTCATAAATCATAAGAATGGGAGGGGATCTAAAGAAAGACCAAAATTTTAATCGCATTTTATATAAATTTATATTGTATGTATGTATTNTTAGGAAGACCAATAAGAGAGATTTAAATTAATTAGGAGGATGCCTTCAGACTCACTATTAAAATTCATAACAGCTTTTCTATCTCATTTGATTTGGTCAAGAATATCCTAATAGATTGTTTCTCACTTAGCTGAGAAAAGTATGTATGATTACATATATATATATATACATGCCACTTTTAAATGCAAATGGAAGGCTGAGTTTGTTATTGGACAAAATAGAATTGGAGTGGGAGTTTACACAATGTAAATTTCATTTATAAATTTTTATTAACTGGGATGCTGAGAAATTCACATAGTTTAAGCAGTTTATGGATGGATGGCTTATATTAAAAGCCTCCACTTGTATATTATTCTAAAATAATTTGTTACATTGGAAATTTTATGGATAATATTTTTTTTCTTTTGAGTAATTTGTGAAAAGTGTTTACATATTTGAAATTATTATGTTATTTAATTAATTTTATTTTTAAGATTGAACAATGTTGGAATCTAATTAATCAATTTTTTTTAAACAATGCATAATTATGAGAAAAAGGCCAACCCACATATACCCCATAAATAAAATTTATGATCACAAAGGTTTTTTTTCTATGCTGGCTAGAAAGGTAGAATTCAGAAAGTGCTCACCTATCATGGATTCATTCATGAACTTATTCTTTAATCAGAATATCTTTTTAAAATGTTACAAATAAATGTTAGAAAAAATACATTTTACATCTACTTTTGTCCTTAAAGTTTTCAAGTAAATCAAGTAACAACAAATAATTTTCAAGAAATATAAATTGGTCTCCCTTTGAACCACCATCCCAGGGCTTGCTATAAAAAGCCTAAATAACAAATTTAGTTTCTATTTCTTAAAAATAAGAGGTTCCACTCAAATTCACATTCTGTGATAATCATGTATGGAGAAATCTCTGATGGAGGTTACTACAAAAAGCATTATTACCCTGATGATGAATTAAAAGTAAAGTTAGAACGTTGGCAATCATAAAATAAAGTAATTACCTATTCATTTTGTAGTATTTGATTTTTTTTTTTCATTTTTTTCATTAATTTCTCACCCATAATACTCAACAGCCAACGAATCGCCGACCATGTAAATAATAACAAATATTAATATTTTAAATTTGGGTCTCAATTAAACCCCTTCTCTCAACCCTTTTCAGTCACTAATATTCCAAGCTAAAATTATGGTCCATTAATAAAAGGATATATAAATGTCCCATTTTTAACGGACCATATTTTGAACTTCCCCATTTGGATTTGATTTGTGAAGATCCATTGAAATGTTTCAAAAGTCGTGTCATGGTACCATTGTGAATAGTTTGATTTCCCCATGGGAAATAAGATAAAACTTGGATTTGTAAAGCTATGTTATTTTTGGTTGTGAAATTGATAACGCTTTAATTTAGAGTAAACAATCACAGACAAGAGTTACAGACTTTATTAGCTAAGTTTTCCCACTCCATCTTTCCTATTGCATAGCTGCTTACTAAACACAAGTCTTGTTAATCAGAAAAAGAACTATATGAGTACTGTTATTTGTTTCAGGAAAAAATTATGACGTTTCTTTGAGTCAGTTTTATAATACAGCCTGACCCTTTTTTTGTTTTTGTCTTGTTTTCGGATCCCTTGTGATCTACCCATTCTAAAATTTTTGAGGTGATTAATCATCTAAATTTAGTTGATTTGATTTAATTGATTTACATATGTCTATAGTATGTAACATGTATTTTACATTTAGTGCAAAACCTAAGATAAATCTAAAGGTTTAGATCTATTTATTTGGTTAGTATCAAGCATTCCATGTGTGCTACCCATCTTCTGAAATAGTTAACTTTGTATTGTATGCGAATATTAACTGTGTATGTTATTATGACTATTATAGCTGTCACTATGAATCTCACACTTAACATTTAAATAACTATGTATAGTGAAGAACTTCAATTTACAAAAGATAAACTTATTTTATTTTTAGACTATAATTAATTATATTTAAGTACTCCATTTTATATTCATTTAAACACATTTCAGTAAAGAAAAAAACAACATGGCATGATTTTGAATTTTTTTTCTTTTTTTAAACGACACTAATTTTGCTTAGTTGAAGTTAATAAAAAATCTTTCACACAGTTTACACAAAATCTAAGCAGATTTCCCATGTTTGATTTAGGATAGATATAAATAAGAGAATAAAGAAATTTTACAAGCCTGAGAGAACAATGAGCTTTCAAGTTATAACCACTGAAGGTTGCTCTAGATTTTAACAGGCCAAATTTTTAACTGTTCTTCAGATTGGTGAAAAACCGTTAACGTTTTTCAAAAATAGCATTATAGAATCAAGGCAGAATTGCTTGACTTCCATAAGAAAAATATGCTAATATGATCACTTCATAATATAGTCTGTATATATATAATTTGTTTTCTCATATAAATTTTGGTATCTTANTTAAAAAATTTTTAATTATTTTATTTGTTATATGCTTTTTTTTAGGTGGGATAGACAACAGCTTGGAAGAAATTTCTTTAAAAATATTGTCTGTACAGAAAAACAAATCATCGGTCAATGATGAAAACTTGGAGGTAATGTATTCTAAATTTATTTACTATCATTATAATATTGTGGCCATTTAATTTATTAAGTGATGGATACAGAAAATTATTTTATTTTTATTTTTAAAGTGTACCGGTCCAGTTTTGATGAATTTTTACAAATCAAACTTTCCATATTTGTAGAATTTTTCATCAAGCATGACAGTTCACTTAAGCTTATATTTTATACCTTCTATATCCAATTTATGAAATTCTTACCTATATTGCTGAAATTTAGTTGTTAACTACCCCAGAATAATGTAAGTAATCTGATGATCATTATAAATCTCAGAATAAACTCTAGGTAAACATCCTGAGTATTTTTAAATAGGATATTTGAGGGATTGGTATTTTAAATTTTATCTTTAAAATTAAATGTTCCTAAATTGCTTGCATGAAAAAAAAAATCAGTCAAATTAGGAACATTATATTTTTTAAGGAAATCTGAATCCAAGAAAATCAAATGTGTGTCTGTGAGTGAATGGTCACATATGCACATGGGTTTGTTTATGTACAATATTATGACTGGTTGACTGAAGGTGAGTGGGCCCATGAAAATGACTATCCTGCACTCAATTACTTCTGTGAAATAACCAAATGTGTTAACTAAATGCAGATATTTTTAATTAACAATGATTTATTAAATAAGGTATTTTGGTATTGGATTGTAATGGCAACACTGCGTTGGTTGAAAAAGGAGGTTCTGTATGAGAATATATATATATAGACACACACACCCATACTTACTTTAGCTATAAATAATGAAACCAAATTTGGCATTTAAGCTTACTTTTGTAAATTCTTGGGCTAGTTAGTTACAATTTAGTTGTATATATAGGCTTTCTTTTTATGCTCATTGTCCTCTCTGGCTTATAAGTTAAAATTCATTATTTACTAATACTTAATTCTATCTCTGGAAATGAAATGTGGAAAATCTGCTTAGATTAGAGTATAGCTGCTGCACATTGGACTTCTTGATACTGAAAGAAGAGCTTCACACTTTAGTGTTCTTCACTGCATTCTATGATCAGCTGAGTAGAGCTTGTGAAAATCTCCTGCTACACAAAATAGTAGCATTCTTCAGAGAGTGCTATTGTTGGTACTTTTAGGAAGACCAATAAGAGAGATTTAAATTAATTAGGAGGATGCCTTCAGACTCACTATTAAAATTCATAACAGCTTTTCTATCTCATTTGATTTGGTCAAGAATATCCTAATAGATTGTTTCTCACTTAGCTGAGAAAAGTATGTATGATTACATATATCTCTGGGGAAATGGATTGACCATATTATTTTAAGCAGAAATTACATTCAACTTCGAGGAGACCATAGGAAAGAAGGTAAAGACGATTCAGTTAACAAGCAAACTGTAAAGGAGTCATGAAATATCAAAGGCTCCATAAAGTGATGCTTTACACAATAGAGGGGTTTTTCAGAAGCTGTGGGTGGAATCAAACCCTTTATTGATAATAGGTAAAAAGTGCATCTGTGAAAATTATGGATTTAGTGGAGAATGCAGAAGAGCACCAGGATGTGTTCAAATGATCTTGATGGTTCCTAACTTAGAAAAAGAGGGAAGAGGGGTTAAGCAACTTAAGTAAATTGAAGTATAAGTAATTTAAGTAAATTGAAGTGTGAAATGAAAAAGTTGCAGCCTTCGAATTTAAGAATTCAGCCTTCAGACATTTGTAGGAAAATATCAAGAGCTCAGGAAGACACACCATTGTCTTGTGATTTCCTGAATGCTTATGATAATTAAAAAGCTCAAACTATACAAAACTTGGTGATCTCGGTTTTAACTGATTAAGCTAAATTCGTAAAGACTAGGTGAGGTGAAATGAGGTGAATTTCTCACGGCTCTGAAAACATCTCCCATAACTGGTGAGCAGTCACAGAATCTATTGAAGGCTGGCTAGGGTAACTGAAGACCATAGTGGACAATAGTATAATAAATGTATCCTCTTTGATATTGATTGATTGAGAACTGAACTGAATTATACACAAACGTTAGAAGTACAATAAATTACTTTAGTTATGCATACATCAGCATTGAGTTAAAATAAAATAACCAGTCTAATTTTATTTTTAATTTGAAATTTATCAAAGTAGGCTTTTACCATTCGNGAAAATGACTATCCTGCACTCAATTACTTCTGTGAAATAACCAAATGTGTTAACTAAATGCAGATATTTTTAATTAACAATGATTTATTAAATAAGGTATTTTGGTATTGGATTGTAATGGCAACACTGCGTTGGTTGAAAAAGGAGGTTCTGTATGAGATTACACACTCCATGTTGTATGAGGTATAAATAAAAGCACGTTTCATGAATTATTTTTATGATTAATTATCCCCATAATCCTTAACAGGGTTATGGGCCCAGTATGGCCATCGCTTTTTATAGTAAATTAAGTGTTAAAGGACATAAAATGTCAAAAGAAAAATAACAAATTGTCCCTTTCGCGGGGGACAATTACAACACGTGGGAGTTCCGATTGAAAAGTATCCTGCGGGATAATGGAGCAATAGAGGCGATCAAAAAGGAGGACTTTAGTAAATCTGCGGAAAAGAAGCAATTGGAAGCTAAGGCCCAGGCTATCATAATAGCGGCAACCGCCGACAGTCACCTCGAATACTCTAAGGACAGATCTGCTTATCAAATGATTAAAAGCATGGAAGACAGCTTTAAGAAGAAAGGTATTAGATCTAAATTATTTATAAGAAGAGAGTTGTCCGATATGAAATTCGACGAATAGAAACCTTTAATGGAACATTTTATTGACATGGAAAAGCTATTTGCACAACTTGAGGATGCTGACAGTGAGCTCTCAGTGGAAGAGAAGGTTAACTATTTACTCCTATCCATGCCCAAACCATATGAAGGCATTATCACGGCTTTGGAAACTGTGGAGGAATTGAAAATGGACTTTGTGAAAAACAACAGCCTTCAATAGATTCTGTGACTGCTCACCAGTTATGGGAGATGTTTTCAGAGCCGTGAGAAATTCACCCCATTTCACCTCACCTAGTCTTTACGAATTTAGCTTAATCAGTTAAAACCGAGATCACCAAGTTTTGTATAGTTTGAGCTTTTTATTTATCATAAGCATTCAGGAAATCACAAGACAATGGTGTGTCTTCCTGAGCTCTTGTGTTGTATTTTCCTAGAAATGTCTGAAGGCTGAATTCTTAAATTCGAAGGCTGAAACTTTTTCATTCCACACTTCAATTTACTTAAATTACTTATACTTCAATTTACTTAAGTTGCTTAACCCCTGTTCCCTCTTTTTCTAAGTTAGGAACCATCAAGATCATTTGAACACATCCTGGTGCTCTTCTGCATTCTCCACTAAATCCATAATTTTCACAGATGCACTTTTTACCTATTATCAATAAAGGGTTTGATTCCACCCACAGCTTCTGAAAAACCCCTCTATTGTGTAAAGCATCACTTTATGGAGCCTTTGATATTTCATGACTCCTTTACAGTTTGCTTGTTAACTGAATCGTCTTTACCTTCTTTCCTATGGTCTCCTCGAAGTTGAATGTAATTTCTGCTTAAAATAATATGGTCAATCCATTTCCCCAGAGATATATGTAATCATACATACTTTTCTCAGCTAAGTGAGAAACAATCTATTAAGATATTCTTGACCAAATCAAATGAGATAGAAAAGCTGTTATGAATTTTAATAGTGAGTCTGAAGGCATCCTCCTAATTAATTTAAATCTCTCTTATTGGTCTTCCTAAAAGTACCAACAATAGCACTCTCTGAAGAATGCTACTATTTTGTGTAGCAGGAGATTTTCACAAGCTCTACTCAGCTGATCATAGAATGCAGTGAAGAACACTAAAGTGTGAAGCCCTTCTTTCAGTATCAAGAAGTCCAATGTGCAGCAGCTATACTCTAATCTAAGCAGATTTTCCACATTTCATTTCCAGAGATAGAATTAAGTATTAGTAAATAATGAATTTTATTTCCCGCCTTAACCCTCAATGGTTGATAGGAAGTGTAAAAAAAAAAATAAAAATAAAAAAAATAAAAGACCAATACACCTTGCGAAATAAAGTTGTCTACATGGAATTTGTTTGTACCTACGTGTAAACAAAGGAATTGAGACACAAACAACAAAGATTTGATGAATTGATAGGTCAAGGAGCCATTGTCATATTCATAAAAAAACAAATCTGGTTTAGTAATGTGTATCTGATCAAAGATGATCAGATAACAAAGACATTTTCAAATGATTAAGAAAAGTCATGAAGAAAGAAGAGTAGAAGTTTGTGGATGAAGACCTAGAACAAGATTTAACCAAAACAAATTTTTCTTGCTGGCAAAGAATGACAATGGACCGAAGATGAAGGAGATGGATGGTTAGAAAGTGGTTTTAGAAGATTGTAATAGGGCACAATCGGGACTATTATTATTTTCTGCTAGTTACTTTTAGATATTTTAATTTTGTAAACCCAAACAGATACCCTCGATTAAGTTTTTACTCAATGTCGCATGTCTCCATTCCTTAGTAATTTCATTATTATTGTGTAATTTAACTAAAATCTCATGTAAATGGTTGGAATGATGGTTTTAGCAGGCTCCCATATAGTCTGAAATGTTCCCCTGAAATTGCTGAATTAATAAATATCTGTAAATTTAAGTAGCAGATTGGCTGGTTGGTTGGCTTTCTTATGGTAAATATAAAACAAAACTATTATCTTAGTCGCATTAACCAATGTGCATTAAAACATGAAATCGGTTGCACTTGCACTTAATATATTATTAATTGGAGTAATTTTTTCCAGCAGGAAGGTTTACAAAGAGACTTAGCTGTTAGAGATTGTGAATTTGCTTTAGAGATAGAAGAAGAGGAGAATGGACTTTATGAAGCCTTAATGATGGATGTTAATAAAGTTTTAGAGAAATTGAAATCTGAGAAAGCAGTTATTAAACAACAACAAGAAGGCTTAAAAGTCGCCATTGACATAGTCACAAATTATACGAAAGGTATTTGTAAATGTATTAATTTATTTTTCATAAATTTTATTTAAGTTAATGGGGAAAAAATAGGTCTTTGAAAAAATAAATTTTGCAGGCTAAGTCACTAATAATTTTTTTTTTTTTTTTTTTTTGGAAGGAACCTATCCTCTCTAATGCCTACCAGCATGTCCTTCACAACCCTGCTTATGCTTAGTTTTGTGTAAAACAGTGGCAAACATGGCTAACGGACTGCATAAAATCTATAAATTAAAATAACCAATAATTAAAATAAATAATTAAAACAAATCAATAATTTTAATTTTTTCTTTAAATTGCTTTAAATAAAATTATTCAAATTGAAAACTTTTAAAAGTTGTTGGATAATTAAATTTAGAAAGTATTT
>KZ806959.1:115347-144747 GCA_000696205.2 Oncopeltus fasciatus | reverse complement strand
ATAAAATAAAATAAAATAAATTGTAAATGCAAAGCAAAAAATAACAGATCTGTTATAATGTATTTATCCTAACCACCTAAGTATTCTATTCACTAGTTTTCAAACTAAAATCTTGTTAAATATCCTCTGAATCATTAATGATAAGAAGAAAAAAGGGATATATTCATGTTAAGGATGTACTTATTCTGGACCTATAATTGTGTACTAGAGAAGGTGTGCAGTCAGCATACCATTCTGGCTGCCTGATTTTTTTGCCCATTCATAGAAGAATGGTTCTAAATTTGGGTTGGGTGTTCCCTAGGAGCACACCAGGAATCTTCTGGGTCAATACAAACAGAAGCTCAGATAGAAAGGAAAACGAACTGCTCACTGTGAACATTGAACCTGGAATCAAGTAACTTAATCATTAGACCGCCATGTCCCCACATAACTAAAGACTATTATTAGGAAAATAATTTTACAAATAAATTCAAAAATAATTTAATTTATATTATTATAAATAGGACATACAGAGTCAACTTTATGCCTACTCCACTTTTTTGATTCAACCTAAAAAAACATTAAGAAAAATCATTTTACGAACTTATAATCTTTAAAATAACCTTAAGATACACTAACCCACTCCCCTTCACTTTAAAAAAATGAGTTTATTTATCTACACAAATTGTGTTTTCTCAAGTGTTAAAATTTACTTTATAAATAAATCATTTATTTAATTGATGTAATGATTTACTTAATTTGCCAGGGTTCAAATAGTTTTGCCAAAACATTTTATATACTTTAAAAAGCAATATTAATGTCATTTGATGATCAATACTGCAAAATAATTACAATTTTTCAAAAACTTTTAACCAACCTTTTGTAAACCCACAATATTTAGATATTTAATTTGAATTAAGGGTTCATAACTTGGTTAATAGATTTGAATCTAGTAGCATTAACATTTATAAGAATAATTAAAACTACTCTAAACATACAGAAACATATAAAAATTCTCTAAATGAAACATGGCAAATTTCCCTTTAGAGCATTTGAACTAAATTAAATTAATTCATATTTTATGCATTCAGTTAATTCATATTAATTCCCTTGAAAAATTAAAGATGATGAGTTTAATATTAATAATAAGATTAATTACAATTTCACATAAACACGTTGCTCTTTATGCCTCTAAAATGCTTGATTGGCGGAAATTGTTGATAATTCAATAAAGGATATATCCAAAGGGTTCACCATTGTAAACTCTAATAATGTAGATAAAGAATTACTTTCAAAATTCCCTAATATGAACCTTGAATTCTTTATTAATAAATTTTTCAAAATTATTAAGAAAGCCCGCCACAAAACTTTTAAAATAATTCAAAATTCCTTTTCAGTTCAAAATTCTGCATCGAAACATAACCCTTGGTGAGACGAAAATCTAATAGATCTGTAGAAAAGAACAAACAGAGCCCGTAGAATCTATCAAAAAACAAAAGTTTTTGGTTGCAGAAATTCTCGGCATTTAGGGTATAATACATTTAAATGTGAAGATTTGAAATCTCTTAGAGCTAAAAAAAAAGGCTTCCTTGAAGAAATATTGTAATGATGTTCCTTCCTGATATCCATAGGAATAGCCCTACAAATATGCCAGGGGTAAGATGTATCAACCATTTATATTGCATAATGTGAAAACACCTGAGGGAGGTTATACAAAATCTCTAGAAGACACGTACAACTTCCTTCTGGAATGTTTAATTCTTCGGGATAATCCTACTATGGATGATCACAATCATGCAATCGTGAGACAGTCTTGCGATAGTTTGCCTCAGACTAGCAATGACCTTCTCCTGACTCCTTCAGAGTTGTCAGATGTCAATAATGATCTCAGTGACAACAATGCTCCAGGCATAGATGGAATGAATTAGAAAATATTTAAAAAGATATATGGATACTTAAATATATAACAAATGTTTTGATCAAGGACCATTTACAAAACATTGGAAAAAAATCAAAACTTATTCTGATAAATAAACCAGGCAAAAGCCCTCAAAACGTTGATTCCCTGAGGCCAATTTGCCTAATTCCAACAGGTAGAAAAATCCTTAAAAAAATTATAAATAGTAGACTGGCCAACTATCTACACTGAAACAAACTATTGCATGGAAACCAATTTAGCTTCACTAAACATAGAGGCAAGCCCTCCATAAATTAATGAAGGTCCTTCAAGAGGGATTTTTAAAGGAGGTAATGGTAATTTTAATTTTGCTGGACATAAAATGGGCATTTGACAGCGCATGGTGGCCATCAATTTTAAATGCTCTCAAAGAGAAAAAATGTCCAATAAACCTCTTTAAATTGGTCAAAGATTATTTAAAAGATCATTAGATATGTGTCTTAGGACATAAGCCCTCGATATTTTGTAAAAGAGGTGCCGTTTTACCCATTTGATGGGTGTGAATGACATATGGAGTCTAAATCTGGTATCCTGGTTTAAAGAGAAAATACAACATCACCAGGCTTGAAAGGAACCAGAGGCTAATAACGATTAAAATCACCTAAGGTTTGAGGATTCTTTCATATGAAGCTGCCTTTGTTCTAGCTAGGATCTTCCCATTAGTATATATAGCCGACTCTTATGTGAGAAAATTCCGATTGTTAATCTTAAAACTTGACACGAATGACTTCAAAGCAGATGAGATAGAACATATCCCACACCACTAGAATTGTTTACACCCAGTGCTTTACTCAGAAATTAATCTAAATTATACTGACAAAACTGACTATCAAATATACACAGGTGCAAGGATGGCAAATTTGTTGGATGTGTCAGCCTCATTTTAATAATCAAATTCTCAAAGATGTATTAAAATTTAGAATCAAATTGTACAAAACACCGGGCTGTACAATTCGCTATCCTGAAATCACTTGAACACAACAAACATTGGGACTAACCAATAAAAATATTAATATACTTACTGACAGCAAATCTACATTAAATATGGTCATAAACAGACAATGACACTACCCCATAATCAAAGGCACAAAAACAATTTTATATAACTTACAGATAATAGGTAGTAATCGGATTAGTTTTGCTTGGATAAGAGGGCATTCAGCTTCACCTGAGAATGAATTAGCTGACAGAACAGCAAAGTCTGCATACAGAGATCCTTTCTTGACTGTGAGTTATAATCTTATTACTAAACAACACCTAAAAATCTATTAAACTAACAGGCTATAATACATTGGCAATCAAGATGGGAAAATAAATGCAAATCTAGACCCTCATAAACATTTCTACCTGACATACAGACGTACTATAAGAAACGAAAAAAATGGACCGACTTCTACTTGACTCAAGTTATTACAGGACATGGTACAGTAACAGTTATTTTTACAGATTTAAAATTAAAGATTTTCCTCACTGCCCTTGTGACTTTACCCACAAACAGACATTTGATACACGACCCTACTCTACTTACTGACAACAGGACAGAACTAACAAGAAAGGCACTACTGAAATACGGAAAATGGCCAGTAGAAGCAAATTTAATGATGGACAAACTACTACCAGAATTCAAAACATTCCTTAAAATCTCCTCTTGAAAAAATTAAACACATAAATAAGAGATGTTCATAATTAAATTATCAAGCTAAGTTTAGAATATATATAATTGAAACCATATATNATGGCCAGTAGAAGCAAATTTAATGATGGACAAACTACTACCAGAATTCAAAACATTCCTTAAAATCTCCTCTTGAAAAAATTAAACACATAAATAAGAGATGTTCATAATTAAATTATCAAGCTAAGTTTAGAATATATATAATTGAAACCATATATTTATTTATTTAAATAATCAGTCTTATATAGTTTTTTCTTTCTTTTCTTGTTCATATTTTTAATTTATTTCCAAGTTTTTTTTTTCATTTCATCCATTCTTTTTTGTTACAATTCTTCTTTTATCATTCTTTTGTTCTTCAGTTGTTAGTTATTGTTTGCTTTGTTTTATTTTTATTAATTGTATAGTAAACTCAACTAATGTAATTATTTACTGTACATGTACATTCTATACAATATTGTATGGTATGTACAGATTAAACTCCATTATGGCAGGGTTACTGTCATGAGAAAAAAAAAAAAGATTAATTATAATCTTATTAGTTTGGAATTTTATTTATTAATGAACTGTTGTTTACTTCATACTGCTGAATATGCTTTGAGTATTATAATTTGTAATTGATTCTTTAGATATTAATTTCAGTTACATATTTATTTTAACATTTTATTTTAAAAAGTAATAAAGAAAGAAAAGTTAAAACATGTAGTAGGAAAAAGGATTTCCCTAATATGAACCTTGAATTCTTTATTAATAAATTTTTCAAAATTATTAAGAAAGCCCGCCACAAAACTTTTAAAATAATTCAAAATTCCTTTTCAGTTCAAAATTCTGCATCGAAACATAACCCTTGGTGAGACGAAAATCTAATAGATCTGTAGAAAAGAACAAACAGAGCCCGTAGAATCTATCAAAAAACAAAAGTTTTTGGTTGCAGAAATTCTCGGCATTTAGGGTATAATACATTTAAATGTGAAGATTTGAAATCTCTTAGAGCTAAAAAAAAAGGCTTCCTTGAAGAAATATTGTAATGATGTTCCTTCCTGATATCCATAGGAATAGCCCTACAAATATGCCAGGGGTAAGATGTATCAACCATTTATATTGCATAATGTGAAAACACCTGAGGGAGGTTATACAAAATCTCTAGAAGACACGTACAACTTCCTTCTGGAATGTTTAATTCTTCGGGATAATCCTACTATGGATGATCACAATCATGCAATCGTGAGACAGTCTTGCGATAGTTTGCCTCAGACTAGCAATGACCTTCTCCTGACTCCTTCAGAGTTGTCAGATGTCAATAATGATCTCAGTGACAACAATGCTCCAGGCATAGATGGAATGAATTAGAAAATATTTAAAAAGATATATGGATACTTAAATATATAACAAATGTTTTGATCAAGGACCATTTACAAAACATTGGAAAAAAATCAAAACTTATTCTGATAAATAAACCAGGCAAAAGCCCTCAAAACGTTGATTCCCTGAGGCCAATTTGCCTAATTCCAACAGGTAGAAAAATCCTTAAAAAAATTATAAATAGTAGACTGGCCAACTATCTACACTGAAACAAACTATTGCATGGAAACCAATTTAGCTTCACTAAACATAGAGGCAAGCCCTCCATAAATTAATGAAGGTCCTTCAAGAGGGATTTTTAAAGGAGGTAATGGTAATTTTAATTTTGCTGGACATAAAATGGGCATTTGACAGCGCATGGTGGCCATCAATTTTAAATGCTCTCAAAGAGAAAAAATGTCCAATAAACCTCTTTAAATTGGTCAAAGATTATTTAAAAGATCATTAGATATGTGTCTTAGGACATAAGCCCTCGATATTTTGTAAAAGAGGTGCCGTTTTACCCATTTGATGGGTGTGAATGACATATGGAGTCTAAATCTGGTATCCTGGTTTAAAGAGAAAATACAACATCACCAGGCTTGAAAGGAACCAGAGGCTAATAACGATTAAAATCACCTAAGGTTTGAGGATTCTTTCATATGAAGCTGCCTTTGTTCTAGCTNTTCTTATTTATTATATATATCCTAGCCACGTTTCATTTTTCATTTTCTTTATACATTTATATATATACATAGGTTGCAGTATTATGTATAAAATTAATAAATTATACTATAATAATAATCTAAGAATCAGGAAAGTTTTTGATTATATTATTCCTAACTGAGATAACTATTTGTTGCTCTCCTTAGCCCTTTGAGGAAACAGATATATTATTTGTCCGAATTAAATTTTAATTGGAGCATAGATGATCGAAATCCTAATTTAAATATATTTCTGGATACTATTCCATTTATTTTTTTCTATTTCTTAAATCAAACTTGGTGTTATAGATAATTCTATGTCTATTATCCTGTATAAAATCCAATTTTCATCATTAACAGGTTTTGTTTTCCATGTGAATACCATATCTAAATATCGGTGCCTAATTTTAGTGGGAAAATTTAAGAAGGATGTCAAGTATTACATGTTGCATTGTCTCAATGATACATGTTCACACTCCTAATTGTGTTTTGTGTGTGCATGTATTTAATATGTGCATGTGTGTAATATATGTATATATATATATGTGTGTGTAATTTTAGGATCATATTTTTGTAATAGGCAGAATCAAAGAAAATTTATATTATGGAGTTAGTATGNGGATCATATTTTTGTAATAGGCAGAATCAAAGAAAATTTATATAATTCTATATTTATATAATTTATTTTTAAATTCTTTGTGCCTTTGAATTAAAATTGCTCAAGGGAAGTTTTTCATCAATTTTCAGTTTTGAGGTTAACTCCTTTTCCTAATAATGTGATATTAAAGTTTGAAATCAAGAACATAATATAGTAAAGAGATCCATTGTTAGGCTTGCAAAACTTTAGAATAAAGCTATAGTTATAGTATTAATTAGAACACTTAAGACAGATAGCACTGTAAGCACCTCCTCCGAGGCTGGTCGGAAAGTGGGGAGCAGTGCACGCCCCCTCACCAATATCTCGTGTGTGTGTATGTATATACTCACACAAATTTCTAAATTAAAAGCAGTATTTAAGAATGAATTAACTATTGTTAATTTTGATTGAAACATTTTGAAGTGATTGGAATTAATGACCGCCATGGTTGGTACACCAAAAGGGGAAAAAACTTATACTTGACCAGAATAGTTTGATATGGATGTGATTTATTAAAAAACTAAATGGACCATGTTTATATTTTGCCTAGTTTACACAGTACTTAGTCAGAACTCTAAGAAAAGTTTCTCTAAGGAATTTTGAAGAGTAGAATTGGCAACATTTCATTATTTGCCCAATTCTGACAAATTCAGTGTTTATCTTTTTTTAAAATTGAATGAATTAATTAATAATTTAAATCTGGGGAGTAGGCTACTAGTTTAGAGGAAGACCAAGTTAAAAAACTGCCAATACCCAAAATTTATACTCAATAAATTTCATAAATTAAATTATTCTTCAATTGGCGGCCCAATTTGATTCTTTGAAAACTTCATGCAGGATCTTTAAAGTCCTAAGCCGATTTCTTATCTTTAATTAAAGATGGTCATTTGGTCTTAAAATTCGTGAAAGGAAATATGGGGCTGGCATTGTATGTCAGTTCATTTTTAAATATCTTATTTTTAAAATTATTTCTTTATTGTTTTCCATGCAACTTCTTAAGATTCATGGGGGAAGGAGCACTCTAAAGGCAATCACAATATGTAAACATCCATGGCTCAATGAAAAATTTTATTCCTCAATAAAACCTATCCTGGACTGGATAACTGACAAGCTTGAGTGGCCCAAATGGACCCCACTGGCAGACCCAATTCCCTTTAAACATCTTTATTAATTAAATTATTTCCTATATAATTTGTTATTCTGATTATAGATTATAATGTTTGTAAAATTAAATGTTATACACATGGCATTAGAATTTATTTTATAAAACTACAACATTATTTTTACATTTGGTACTTCCCTAACACCCCTTCTTATCAACACACACACTACTATATGTATATTTAGCTTCTTCCAAGCAGGTTTGACGAAGAATTTTTTATTTACCTGTGTCATGGTTTGAGAGGGAAATTGTTATTATATTTTAATTAGAAATATTATTTTATTACCTCCTCACATATTCTCCTTAGCCAATTGTGAACTTGTTATATATTGAGGTAGTTTTCATATTTTAGAAAAATTTTGATATTTTTTATCATCCTACTTGATTCTAAAAGTAGTTTTAGTCCTAAACTGCATAAAATTCATGCATATATGAAATTTTTTTTTTTACACATGTGTGTTTGGGTTTGTAATTAATTACTCAAGTATTAACAATTTTATATTTTAGTAACCACTATTAGCAATAGTAATTGAATGCAAAACTAAAAAAGTCTCTTGATAATCTAAGTATGTCAATTGGGTAGGGGTTACTTGGAACCTCAACTAAAATAGAAATACATTTTTTCATTGTTGTGACCAAATACTTGTCTATCCCAATGAAAATTGCACACTAAAATATTTATATCAGAATCAGAAATTGGGGTTTATCTTTTTGAACTTCCAATATAATGATTCCGAAATATTTTTTTGTTTATCATGAAAATTACATTATTAGACATTGGGGTTAATCTGACACTTTATACCTGCTAATTTTTGTAAAAAACTTCACAAGCCGTAATTTGCAATTAAACACAATATATTTAAATGGTTAAACAAAAACATGGTGTATAAACTAGTAAAATATATTGGGGGGGGGGGGGGGCTAAAACCCAAAACTTGATAAGGGTAACATTAATGCTCTATTGAAAATTAATTCTACTTTACAAAAATGTTATTAAAACAAAACTTGGCAAAGGGCACTAAAAATAATTAAACAATTCTATGATATGTTAAAAAAAAAAAAAAAAAAAAAAAGAAGAAGATAATTCAGACTTTAATTTTGTACATAATTTGACCATATGATGAGGAATTAATGTAGTTTAAGCATCTCTTTTATGGTGTATTTTTTCTCACTTCTTATCATTTTTAATTTGGGTTAATAAATAAGAGTGGGTTAAATATCGTAATTTAATTTTCTTTAGTATTTATTTCTAGTGTCACATTACTTACACAAATATTTGTAAGTATGTTATGTTTTTATATACCTTCAATATAATTTTTTTTAAATATTTGTTAGCATTCTAGTTTAGACTTAATATTTAAGAAATTATTAGACTTGTCTATGCATTTTTTTACTTAAACAGTTTCACACATTAAAAATAAATAAATAGAAATATCCATTATTAAATAAAGTACAAAAAGGATAATATATGAGTGTGTGTATATTATAAATAAAACCCCATTTGGGAATTTGAAAATACTCCATTCCCTGGTAGTTCCTAATATATTTATAGAATTACTAATATTAATAAATTTTAAATTAACCTATCTATTTATTGTAATTGGGTAGGCAAAGAAGCGTTATGTGTTCACTTGTGAACCAAAAATCAAATTAATTCAGGACATAAAGAAATTAATAAATTAATTGCATTGTCTTGAATTAGATTTTTGGTTCACAAGAGAACACATAATTTTTTTATATATTGATGGGCTAATTTAAAATGTATTAATATTTGTAATTCTATAAATATATTAGCGACTGCCAGGGAATGAAGTATTTTTAAATTCCCAAATGGATTTTTTAAAAAAATTTTTCCAGCAGACAAATTTTTCTTTTGTAAATTAACCTATTGTTTTCTTAATTGCTAGTCACTTTTTTATTTAATATATGTGTATAGCAGTTTTGTAGTCGGGAAAATAGGTTAATGGCAACATTTATATGACTTCTTTAGGTTGAACGTAGGGCTTACAAAAACTTTTATCAGGTATCCCTGTCTGCAGCTTGCTCCTTCATCTCGGCTGGGTATTGCTCTGCCCCATTTATATATCTCCCACTTTAATATTTTTCTCCACTCTTTTACTCTACTCTTTAGAAACACATTGAGATGGGCTCCCTGATAGGCTTGTGCCACTAGTCTTCATTGGAGATAACTTGTGATCACCACTAGGTGAATATTGTGAAGGCCTATGTTGATGAATGTCTGAAGTTTTCTCGTGGTCAGCTGAGTTAACATTCCATGTTAAGCTGGCATAGAGCAATAGTGCTTGTTAAATTATAACAATCTAGACATCTCTATATTTTTAAAGTTTATATTTTCTAAAAATATTTCTTAAGAGCCCATATTTAATAACACTATTAAGAATAATATAATTTTTTTTAAATACTCTTTTGAAAATTTACTAAGTGCTCATAATTTTTTTAAATTATGCCCTTAAAATGATTGTTTTAAGAAAAAGAAGAATGAAATGATGAATAATGATAATCTTATATGATACTGATAATAATGAAAATAAATCTTATAACAACTTTTAAACAATAGTCAAATTTAAAAATGTTTCAGTTTTGAATTGAAAGCAGTGAGTATACTATCACTATTGAAAATTTATTTTGATTACACTTATGTATGAAAATTATGTAAGTTATTAAGAAATCCTCTTTTTGAATGATTATCTGACCACTATTTCTTCTATTTATATATATTTATATATTATATATANGCTGAACATACAGCAACAGTATGAATAAATTAGATAAAAATTAAACTCTCTTCCACATTTTAAATAAAAATACTCAAGCTATATTATATATTTTTTATTTATTATTTTACACTAATACAAATTTAAAATCATTCAATGATGGAAATATTACAGCATTTTAAAATGTATAATTTTACACCATTATTGGTTTAGTAAGGGCTTCAGCCACGGTATCAAAAACTGAATTTGATGAAAGATCTCCTTGTTTTCAATCCATTACTACTGAACTTAGAAACTTGGCTCAAAAATAAAGCATTATCTCTAGTTGAGTCTATTGTTTTAAACAGAATAATTTGATGATTCTGAGGGATCATTCTCTTTACTGAGTAATTTAAATGATCGGTTTGTAATTTAAATGATCGCCAAACCTATACCAATTTCTTTTTTTTTTCCTGACTAACTCAAACTCTCCCCCACTATTTCTTTCCTTTATAAAGTAATTGATTATTCACTGCAAAATGTTTTATTGGATCCTGGTGTATTAAAACTGCCTTGCTATTTTTGAAATTTTTATCTAACTTTCCTAATGCGCATTCAAATTTAAATTTTCTTTTTGCTTGAGTTTACTAATGCTGAATTTTAAAACCTAACTAAGCTCTCTATATAGAAGAATAGGTTTTTTTTAATGAGTTTCAAATAAAATCCTGGTTAGGAGTCTAGTTTATTTCTTTTATTTTTAGACCAAATGAAATTTATTTTAAGGCTTAAGTAGTTAGGTTACCATGCAAGGAGGAGTATGAGGTATTGATTAGTATGCATTACTGTTTTGCCATTTCCTTGCCTACTTCCCAGCTAGGAAAAAAAATTGACACAAGAAAGCTTGTGTCTTTTTGAAAGAGACAACTAGTTTTTTCTTCATGGAGTAATTTCTTTAGCGGTTCAAGAATAGTTTTCAAGAGTTTTATGTAAATCGTTCTTATTATTAGGCGAGAAACAATCAAAAATAGTTCGGTTAATGCCTCTGGTTATCGTGTTCTTAGTATCCAAAAGTCTTCTATTGTTAGTTATTTATGTTTTACCCTAATCAAAATAATCAGGAGAAATGAATGTCAAAAATGTTAGTCATTTCTTGACGTAGCTCATTTTTTTAAAATTTATATATATATATATTTTTTTTTTCAATTTCCAGTGATATGCCCTTCCCACTTACAATTTTTTTTTTTTTCTATTGGAAAGTGACTTTGGCTTTTGAAATATAATGTGGAAATGGGGTAATTAAAGAAAACTGATTTTTGACCGATTAATACACTTTTCCTGAAATAGATTAAGTATTTTAATATTATTGTTTAATGAGCCTCTCTGATACAATTATACACATGTATTAAGTACCTATATTTTCTGCAGAAAGTTTATAAATATAATGAACATTTGAGCAATATAAATTATTTTAAGACACAACTCAACAAAACATAATACCATCAGTAAAGTATAGCAACATTCACTCACTATATGAAGCAACATTAAAAATAATACGATAATGTGAAAGAGTGAGATTATTTATTAAGTTTCTACTTAAATGTAAAACTTTCGTTCTAGTAGATAATCTGAACAAATGCATTGTATGAATCAAAATAGATCTAATTTTATTGTTGTTTATTTGAATTAAGCTAAGGATTTTAAAAATAAGATTAATTTTAATTATAGATTTTTATATGCACTTAAAGTGTAGTAAATATTTAAGGGAAATGTTGAGAATCTTATGACATTTATTTTGTGGTATTTAAACTTTATTTATTTATTTTTAAATGATGACTATACATTTATTTTTAATAACATCTATTCATGTTCCTCTATAATTTGAATATATTTATTAAAGTTTATTTGTTCTTTTTATTCCTCTAAACTTAAAATAAAGAGAGAACATAATCATCAAAAAGGCTAAGGACGCTAGCAGACAATCGAAAAACTTAAGTTCAGCTCGGCCAGCAGAGTAATAGCTATTCCATGATACGCAATGTATGAAATCCCATTGATATATGATTTCTTGTAAAACAGCTGCTAGAATCAAGCTGAAGGGCAACTGCTCATTTAGCTTCAAGATCAAGACCTATTCACCTAAGCTTATAGTGGGAAAATTGTAGATTGTTGAAAAACAATTTTTTTCTGACTCAACTCACTTCCACTTTATATATATGTGTGTATATATATATATATATATATATATATATGTTTATATATATCAACGATAAAAAAGCAAGTGGTTTACACAAATGATAGTTTTAAAAGCTGGGAAAAGCCCGACTGAGCTTTGCTGTCAGTGTAAGGGAGATTTGATTTCAGTGAGGTCTCTCTAAGCAATCAATTCTAAAAGGGATGGTTTCTTTGGCTGTGGAGTAGAGGCCGCTACCAACCATCGATACACATCAGACGTCAGCCCACCAGAGGGATTTCTTCCACCGGACGAGGCTTAGGGCGAATACTCTTCATCTGTGGGAAGATGGACGCCGGTTGTAAGGGCTTTTGGTAAACCCGTAAAGGAAAAATGTCCGTTACACGGGAGCTATGTAATCTAGAAAGACATAAATATATAATAAGAGTAAACTAGGATATTTAACTGATGTAAAATGTCCAGTAATATTTNATATATATTTTAATATGAACAAATACAAGTCTTTGTTAGGAGATTAAGCAAATTTACTTTTTAAATAATTGATTTCAATGCTGATAAAAAAAGAAAGATTTATGTACAAGTTCAAAAGCTCTAAATAAAGAAGTAAATTATGTCTACTATCATATACTTCAAGGTAAAAATAAATTCTTATTAAACTCTAGAATCTATATTGATAAAAAATTCTTGTGAGCACTTTTAAAATTAAATTAAAAAAAAAAAAAAAAAAATTCTGAGGCATTTTTACTATCTAAAACATTATTTTAATGAGGCTAATATTAGAAGATAATTTACATCAATATTTGCTTAATCTTTTGTTCAATTTAAGTTTCTAATTTAACTATGTTTACTTTAAGATGGTTCAAAAAAGTAATTCTTTTAAATTAAATCAAGCTAAATCTGATGGCTTAATATTTTTATCCTCAGGAGATTCACTGCAGGTACTTTTCTGCATCAAGTTGGAACTAAACCAGGATGGACGTGCCTTTTTCATTTCTACTATTCTTTTACCCTAAAATTAAAGATTAATTTTAATATTATAAAACATGTTCATATTCTCAAAACATTTTAGGCTTAAATTTCACACATAAATTAAATACAATTAAAAATAATCTCATTATTTGCTTCAATAGAAGCTACCATGTACATAATGAAAGGCAAGGAACTAAGAAGAAGACAGAATGGCCAGAAAAGATTAGGAGTGAGTCATTAGGAGGTTTAGAATTAAAATAATTTGACAGCTAAATTTTTTAACAGGCGGCAATCATTCTCTCATCTTTGTATATAAAAATTATGATTTTTAACAATTATTCCCTTTGGTATCCAGTAATATAATTACTCAATAAAAAACAATAGTTGAACTGAAATGCAGAGAAATTGAAATTGAACTAAAGATCAAGGAGAAATTCACACAAGAGTGGAAAAATGATCTGTAAGTCAGCTTTTTTCATTACTCTGAAAGATAAGAGTTTAAATGCATTTCATATTTAAGAACGGAAAAAGAGAGGTTATCCCCAAAAGCTTTGATATGGTACTGAAGCATAGTTTAGTTATTTAAAATAAATCATTCATTTTTTATTCAAGTTATATAATAATTTTGTCAACAAAATGAAGCATTTAATTATATTTTGCCCCTTCATGTCACCCAAATGGAGTGGACAATCAAATCATGGAATTAAATAGGCATAATTAGGTAATGTTTTACTTACTAACTAAATTTTAATTAAACTGGTTAGGATATTTTTTTGTTGAAAAAGAATAACTTTTGAGAAGGATTCAACTTTTATTTTGGACGATTTTAATATTTTATTTGAAAGAAAAGGAAGTTAAATATCTTGTGATATACTAAAAACATAGAAATGACTAGAAAAAGCTGTAATTTTTTTGCACAATAGATTACTTTTTTAGAAGATGTTGACTGTGAAGATATATGATATAAGAGGTAATATGAGGTCTTTTTTTGTCAAAAAGTATGGACTTTTAAAGTAATTGGTGACAAACCCCAATTGCCACTTAAATTGTTTACTTTTTATTTTTGAAAAGTTTTAAGAAACAAATGGTTATGCATCACATTTTTCAAGGTTAATCAATAGACTTGATATGAGCTGTTCCCAGGAAGGTGCTTGGAAGTGGGATGGACGTAGGCTACTGAGGTCTCTTAATCTTACTTCCTTGTGGGAAAGGGTAAAGGATGTAGTATACGATGATTTGATTTTTTAAATTCGGCAACCACTAAACTCTTTACAAGCTGAAGCCCTCACTGGAAAAAGGAACTTAGAAGCTGGAATACTAGATTGCATCAATGAATAAGGAAAGAAGTATGAAGACATACCTTGAAAAAAAGCCATTTTATTTTTAAAATTAATTTTCTACTAAGAAAATTATTGTTTTTTTACTTTTTAGAAGTTAATTTATCTATTATTTTAACCTACACAATTATTTCCACAATTAAATACAATCCTTCCATTTAAGAAACCAAATTAAATACTCCTTCAATACCAACTAGAGACATTGTACAGAATAAGTATTGCTATATAAATTGAATTTCATCCCAAAATTTTAAATATTGCTCAAAACTTAATGATTTTGATACATACTACGTATCTATAATTCATTTGTACACACACACATGCACGCACGCACACACACACACACACACACAGGGGTGTTTATAAAAGTGACCATTTTATCAAATTCAAGATTTTAAAGGACTGCAAATATTTTAATTCTATTTAATAACTGCCAATACCTAATAATCACTTTAGAGCATTGTCTAAGCTTGTTAAGTTCCATTCTACTTTTTCAAAAAAAGCCTCAGTTGTTATTTGTTTAAAAAAAGACATGGCATTGTTCTACAAAATTCTTGTAATTTTAAGGCATTGCTGGAAAAAAAATGTTCACAGAATCTCTGAAGTAACTTGTGAAATTATTAAATATGAAAGGGATGTGCCCTTGAGCAGCAAGGTTGGCAGAGTTGGCTTGAAAAAATTTTGTGCTGGAGATAAAACATTGGAAGAAGGGCTCTTGAAGATCATTAATGGACATTAATGAGGTTCTACAGGAGACTGTTGAGTCAAATCCATCCACAATTACTCCAAAACTCTCAGGGAGTTTGGTGAGTTAAAAGATACTTTTAGTCACCCTTTACTCTCCATGGGGAAGGGGAAAAAGTTCAGTAGACTGGTCAACAATGGACTATACTTAAAGTATTAATTGTATTTTAAATCAAAGAATACAAATATTTGGTTAAATTTTTTTTTTGTTTTCTGTAACCCTTTATATTTATTATGAAATATCATATACTTCAAAATTTGTCCTTTCTTTACCTGAAGTAAAATCGCTTTAAAATAAAACAAAAGATTGAGCATGCTTTACCTTCCAGAAATCTTCAGGTTTACCGCTTACTTCACCGTTATACAAAACAACTACTTCTTTATTAATTGGGTCCATTTTAAGTTCTTTTTGGATTGCCTCTTTCATTTCTTCTGTTTCCATACTAATAACTTTGTAACAATGGCCTAAAAAACATGATAATTAAAAATAATNTAAAAATAATATTAATTATAAATATAATAGAAAGTTATAAAAAATTATTTAAAAGAAACCTAATATCAGTAAAATTCATCCATCCTTGGCAAATAAATATTAATCTAAGGATATTCCTTCACAAAATATTGATATCAGCATTTGGGAAGTTTAGAATTACTTCAATAGAATATATGCTAAAAAAATAATTTTCTGAACTAATACATAAATATTTTTCTGAGGCTTATAGTTTACAAATTTTTGAATCATCCAACAAAGTACTCCAGGTTCCTAAATAAATATGCAAAAAAGCATAAAGACAAGAAAGCATTTTTGCACTGGAAAATATTGACATTGGCACCATGACACGACTTTTAAAAATTTACATTTTTCACTAAATCTACATATGAAAAATATGGTGCTTTCAAAATTACATTCACTCACACACTCATATATGTGTGCTTAATTTTGATTGGACCACGATTTTTGCCTTTTCTATGAAGAATTGGTGAAAATAAAATTTTCAAAAGCTGTGTCATGGTACCAATGTGAATAGCTTTTTGTTCTATTGGGAAATCTATTAGGCAGGATTACCACAGGTTGATGTGTTCCCCACCTGGCTTTCCAAGGTGCACAATCTACCAAGAATCCTGGGACTTTCTGACAGCTCTACCGGGCACCCCTACCAACACCTTAAGATTAGCCGGCACTCCCTGGGCCTCTGACTCTATGACCACAACTTTTGGCTGGGGGTTTGCTTTCTAATTAGGTGATGAAAAAAAGAAGAAGATAGAAACAGATGGCTTGTTTAATTGTAAATAAACTAATTTTTAAATAATTAATTAAATTTGAAAATTATTAATTGACCAATGATAACAATTTTTAGTTTCCATCACAGCCAATTATCAATTGTAAAGTAACTGTAAGAAAACCATGATTTAATAATTTTTGAAACAAAAAAAATTAAATCAAAACAACAATAATAAACACAAAGGAAAGAGATTATTTATATTAAACTCCATAGACTACTTTCTTTTAGGGAGTTGACGAAACTTTCAATGAATTGAGAGCCATCCCTACCTATCTCATCTAATGAACCTTTTAAAATATCTTTAATTCTCAAATTTAGGTGCTTTAGGCACTCAGTGAGAATATGTTTAATTATGAAGCTACCACATGTCTCATAGGTGGGTGGAGAAGTTTTAGCCATCAAGTATCAGGCATTAATTACTTATGACCTATCCTTAATCTTGCAATGTTTACTTCACACTTTTATCTTCTGATAAAGAAGATGTCCTATAATACATAAAAAAATGTTACAACACAGATAAATATGATATATGAATAAATTAAATAATGAACATAAATAGATGAACAATTATACTGAATAAAAAAAGATTATCAGAAAAGAACTGATCCTTATGTAAATGTAAAAATAATCTAACCATATTAGAATTATAAATAATTTACAAATAAGATATAGAGTTATTTCAAAACACAAAAAGTTTTGATATTCAAATGGAGAGTTATTGACTGTAGAGATTATTAGTTGAGAGTTTTTAATGGGGTTCGGTCAAGGTTGATCCAAAAAAGTACAATTTAAAAAAATGTGTATTTTTTATTACCTGCCGACCTTTTGGATTACATTGTAAGCCATCTTCAGGGCTATAATGGAGGCAAGAGGGGACATGTTGCCACCTGGATCAATGAGCATTTGAATGAGTGTATTATGTTATATAAATTTCTTTAAAAGCCTAGTAATAATAAAGTATATTAATAACTTATAATGGATGACTTTTCAATATTTAATACTGCAGGCCAATGTGTGGTCAGGGAACAGCTCTGCCAGTCTTTTACACCCTTAATCAAAGAATGGTAGTAACTAACTAAGGCCGGCTATTCCCAAAAGTTAGACTAAATAAATAATCATATTACTATTTCACCTATTATTACTCATTTAAAAAAAAAGACTAATATTAACAAAGATATTAATATTTTCTTAATTTGGACTCCTTCTGCACCCCTTCATTGAGGGTCTTGCTCATTAACTAACTCAAAACAGTTTGCAAAATTATGTATTAGGTTTCTTTAACTCAAAAATTAGTTTGGTTAACTATAAAATTTTTTTTGGCTTCATAATCACTTTAATTAATTAAATTTGTATAAAAAAAGTATGAGTAAATATTTAAATATTAAATTATTATTAATTGAATATCACAAGCTTTCAGAATTAAAAAAAAATCTTACTGCATAAATGTCCTGCTTCATAGTCTTTCCCACAATTGTCACACATTAAAAGATTAGTTTTAGGCACCAAAGGTTTCCATACCCATTGTGGCCAACCAAATTTACGATCCCATCTTTTTTCTACAGTTCTTCTGTGTTTCGGGACAGCAAACAAAAATGGGGTTTTGAGGAATTCCAAAACATTTGAAGCACTTCTTGGTCTATTAGCCCAAGGGCCTTCCTCAGTAGTAATGGGAAGGGCACATAGACCTAAAATAAATAAAAAATACAATAAGAAACTAGTAAGTGAAAAACTATTCATAGATTAAAAAGAGCTTAACATTAATTTTAACCAAATGCTTCTCAATATCCACTTAATGGGCAGGCAGAGAACATTTAATTCTAAGTACTATAGGAGTTCATTATTAAGTTTTCACTTAAGTAACTGCTTAAGCAGTGATGATAATACCGATAAAGTTGTTTGCAAATTTCAGAATCTGCTACAACTATATTATGGTACCTTTAATTAAATCTATAGGAGCATGGTTATGGATAAAGTAAATTGCCTAAAATAATGGGAATAAAGTATCTTCAATATATTATTCATGATTAACGAAATGAAATATAAAGAAAGTGAATAATTGCCTTAAAGGAGCTAAAAATGATATATTTCAAATGTTGTAAGCAATAAATAAAAAAATTAACACAATTAATTAAAAAATCAATTGAATAGAGATTTTAAAATATTCTTTGGACCCCTTTACACCTCCTTAAAAAAAGGCCATACCTGGAGGAAATCTACCAAATATTAGATTTAATAAAGAGGTTTCAAATTTTAATACAGTTTCTTTGGAAAAAAACAATAATTTATTTATAGACATCCTTAACGAGTTTTTAAACTATTTATAACCTTCTGGGTTTTCTCGTGGCTCGGCTGATAAGAAACTCAGCTGATTTGTATCAACTGTTACAAAAACATTATCTTTAAATTTATTTATTGGTTTTATCAGTCTAAATAAAAAAAAAACGTCTTATAGAAGATATATGTTTTATTTTTCATTATTATTTCCTCGAATAATAACTAAAATAAATAAAGTTTTACAATTTATGTGGAAATAGATTTGAGTCGAATGTTTTCAGGACGGCGAGTTTCATCAGCTGTTCTCGTGAAATGTCTGGGGTTGGGGAGCGGAGTAATATTGTGCTGCAGCACTCTTCTCATAACAGTTTGTACGATGGCTTGTATAGGGTCGAGTCGGCTTTGTGGTCGTGGGTTTGAGAAATTGTGCCAAATCGGTCGCAGTACTTCTGCTCGAAAGAAATCGTCTTCGGTGTTTGTGAAAATCAAATATCCTGGGTTTCAGTCAGTTTTGACTGGGGATTTTGGATTTAAATGTCAAGTAAGTTATTTATTTTTAAAATCTTTCCTGTTCATCTTAATGTCATAGATAATACATTTTGTATTTTTTCTACAAAGCCAAATATTTGCTTTAAAAAAAATTATTTATATGTTTGTGAGATTTTTTAAACTGATTTTACTTTTCCTCCCGTATCTTATGGCCTTAAGGTACTTAGGTTTATTACTATACTATTTAAATATTACTCTAAGGACTTTATAATTGCATAATAGTTCATAAAAATTATTTTACTGTTATCAGTTATTGATATAATAGAGGACGTAAGTTTGCCTTTTCTTTGTAATTTGCAGTATGAACATCCGTTTTTATTATTAACTATACTTGTTGTTTGTATCTTTTATTTCATTAGTAATTGTTCATTTTTCTTCCACTTTGTGCTCTGAACATGTGTTATTCTCATTTAAAATTGCCGGCATCTTTATCAGTTTCAACAGATACTAGCGATATCCCACGGTTTTCAGTGGAAGGTTAATGAGCTGTCCTTTATAAAATACTTATCACTGAAAGTTATTATTTCAACTGTTTTTCCCCCTCCTTAATTTGTGAGATCTCTGTATAACTTTTGTTTATTAAATTTGCATTTATTGTTTTATTTATCCCCTCATCTTAAGATGAGAACAGGTTATTTTATTTTATTATTTTGTTAAATAATGTTATAGCATTTTTGTAGCTTAATGACAGTGTATTTCCTTAACATAAATTCACAAATTATAGAAATTTTATTTTATCTAGCACAAAATTTATAATAATATGGTGGAACTAAATTTATTTTTATTTGCTGTGGTTTATGTTTTTAACATCTGAACCTGTGTTATGGTAGAGAAAATAAATATGAATTATTAAATTTAACTCATTAAAAAAAAAAAAGCTGCAATATTATTTAGTGTTTTATTTACCTGGCTTAGCTAATGAATTTTATTCTACTTTCTCTGCAAAAGTTATCTTNATTTATAAATATATATTTTTTTCAGAAAAGAAGCCCTGTAAAAATTGTATTACTCTTCAAGAAGAGCTTGAAAAAGAACACAGTCGAAAGATTGAAAACTCAGCTAATATAAATAATAATCCAGAAAATGAAACAAATCCTAGCTATAGGCCGGAACCTAACTTTAATATATCTAACAGCAAAGACAATACATTTGAAGACAGAATTTGCCCATTATGTACAAAATTTTATCCCAAGTCCACACCATTTGATGAATTTAATGAACATGTGCTTAGCCATTTTGTTGAAGAACCTGAACAAGATTCTCTCATGAGCAATTATGAACTAATAACTTAAAATCTTTTTAAGAATTAAATTATTTGAAATAGATTGTTAGGCATTATACCATATTTGTTTTTCTCATTCAATTAATAATTATTTGATATACTTCTAGATGGGAAACTAAGGTTGGCTAACATAATTGTATTTAAAGTTTCATTTACTTATTAAATTATCTGGAATATATTCCTCTAATTAAGTTTTATTATTTTTCTTTAAGTCACATTTTGCAAACATATAATTATAAATCTGTATGCCTTATCTCTTTGGTTTTAGTTGATGGTATGGCCTGTTGGATATTATTGCAGTGATTAACAACCACCCCCCCCCCATACATATTTTTGGCATTTTCTACTATAATAGCTTTTAAAAAAATCATATTTCTAGTTTTCTTTCTCTCTCAAAAGTTGTTTTAAAATAATATTATGATTACCCTTAATGAGGAACCAGAGTCATTCAGACTTATCTATGAAACTTGAAAAAAAAAAAAAAAAAAAAATTTAAGGACATGATTGGTGTAGAATTTTGATTTTTTAATATTTCTTTCTATAAGTTTTTTGAGAAAAATTCATATGATCAAGATTTTATGAATTTATCTATGGAGATTGAGCCTTCCTCCCACTCCTCCCTTTAGGCAGAAGTCAAGAGACTATGGTCTGCCTAAAAGTGATCTTACCTTATTTATTTATTTATTTATTTTTTTACCTTTATCACTCTTTCCGGCTCTTATGATCAAATTAGTAATTTATATTATATATGCCCATATTTAATGTCAATTAAATACAGGTAATCTACTTTGTTTATTCAATTTTTGTGTGACAGATATTTTTCCTTTGTCATTTTGTTGCTAATATTTTTTCAATGAAGTACCGTCATACAGGAGAAGAATTCCCATGTTTCATATTGGGGTACAATTGAGAGTAAATTACTAATATTTTTTAACCTGTGTGAAGTATAAGTGTAAAAGGTAAAACCACTGAACCTGGCTCTAGACTAGCCAGGATGGACAAATAGCACTCAGTCATCTTCAATTACATCTGTAAATGCCCTATTTAATTTGCATTTTTTGTAAAAACTAAGAAATTTACATCTATTATGATTTGTAAAGTATTTCGTTACTTAAATAACGAAGATATTCTAAATCTAAGTCTTATTCTAAACCCCCCTCCCCCCCCCTGCTACCCTCTCCTAAAACCCTTTTTAATCAAAAATGTATTATTCTAATAAGTTAAAATTCTTAAATACTAATTTTGAATTCTCTAATTTAAATAGTTTGAGGGTCTGATCCTAGCTGGAAAACGACATTCTTAAATATTTTTCCTGACGTGCATTTTGGTAAATATGTTGTAAAATGAGCGTTAGAATGTCTATTATGTTCTTTAATTTTTTTGCATCTTTAACAGTAAGAAATATATTCACGATTTTAAATTTGTTCTTCTGCATAATCTCTACTCCCACTTGACTGATTCAGCTATTACTATATCATCCAAAACTAATCTTAACCCTTGAACAACACACTGGGCTTCAGAAAACCCCATTGCTATTTCAATTACAGTTCACACCATATCTTTTTCTAATCCCAATGTAAAAAGCTCCTATAGGTATACGTAGGTTATTTGTACCATTTATTCAATCAGTCTAGTTTAATGAGGCTAGATGCAGTGCACTCTTAGACTCTACAGAGTCAATTTGTCACTATTTTTCTTCTAGGCTTACTTTTGTATTTTTAAATAAATCACATGTATATGATTTATATACTAGGTGTTTTATATGATTTATATGTTTTCTGTTGACATCATAATGGAAAAAAATACTTGGAATTCGGTCAATAAGTGTTCAATATTTAGGTAAAAAGTGAGTTTTTATTATACCCTATGTCTCAGCCTAAATTATAGGTCATCTTCAGGATTATATCACTAAAAATATAAACTCATGTAAAAAATAACTGCAAACAGTAGCAGAAAAATATTACAAACTTTGGATAAGCAAAACTAAATGGAACGAGATTTGACGTGGAGTATAAATAAGTAAGTTAGTCGGTAGAGAAACGGTTTTTTCGAAGGAAGCAAGTCCTTTGATAATTTTGAACTTATCATCTTTCTCCAGCTCACAATATTCATCTAATGTAACTTGTAGGCAATATAATCGTCTCAAAAGACTAGCTGTATTTCTCTTCTAAAGTATTTTCCTTCCTCCCGTTATCATATATATAATTTTCTATATCTGTACTTCCCCTGCTAAATCTCAGCATTTCCCTGAGCCCACAGGTTGTATTCTCATAGATCAGGGCAATACTGGGGCTTATTCCTCACAAAAGAGTGGCTCCAAGCTTCAAAAGCACTACCTTATTTCTGGCAATTATTATGCTGACCCCTAAGAATTGTGATAAGCAATTTAAGTCTCCTCTCAACGCTTGGAAATTACTCATACGAATGAAATTTTGTGTAAAATTGTTCTTCAGCCAAACTGGAAAGTACGAAGACGTCGATAAGCTATGATAGTTGTGCTTCTAAAGCTATGATAGTACTCCAGATGGGATAGAAGTCCAAGCATTTATAGGTTTATAATCTAAAAGGTTATTTTCACTACCAATGAATATAGAACTATCATACCTTCTATTATACGTCTTCATTGGTTCCTTGAAACCGTCTTCTGTTGGCGAGCGCTTTCGGACATTGTCCATCTTCTTGGGCGAATACATGTGTTCACTGTCACTGTCTGTATTCAACTGCGAGTGAACATATGTATTCGGCCACAAGGATGGACAATGTCCGAAAGCGCTCGCCAACAGAAGATGGTTTGCAGAAACCAATGAAGACGGATAATAGAAGCTATGATAATTCATAGGTTTGTTACGTAACACAGGTATGACAGAGTCAGAAAATGTAACTGTTGAAGATTTCTGATCTCCAAAGATGAAGCATCCAATTAAGTATCCACTATATATCGAATAGATTCCTTTTTTTTTTTTTTACCTTCTACTCTTCCTTTTGTAAATGAAGAAACGCGAAGAAATTACAATAAGTCCATTAGTTTCAGAAAGATTCAGAATGAATTTATAGATAAATTAAGAAATAGGTATATGCTACATGAGTGTGTCAGATGAGCTGCTACGAATTTATTTGTCCTGAATACCAGAAGGTTAATGCTACCTCCTACCTTGGTAAAGTAAATATATACGTTTTAACTGAACGACTATAGTTCTATTTTGTGTGGAGACTGTCAGAATCCACGGCGAACATGGGAACATTACCGTTCGGTAACTGGCTTTCTCCCGTTCTCTCATCCCATGTCTGAGTACAAACTAGCAATGTCGGCACGATTAGGATAAATAAAAGAGAAATTTCTCTTTTCCAAGCCCGGGCGACCGGAACAATCCAGGTAGTGTTTTCGTGATAATCAAACTTACCTACCATATTTTACTTTTTACAAAAAGTTTAGTTATTTTGTCTATAATAAATTATGACAATAGTAGGTTGTCAGTAACATCTGGAGTTCGGTTGTTATTATTCGGTATTAGTTATAACGAAGGTTGCAACTGATACATTTGATCTGTCATGCCATGAGCTATTCATTCACTCGAATACAAAGAAATGGCTGTAGTTTTTTTCTCTGGTACACTTGACCAACGCTCCCTAAATGTCCGAATTTGGTATGTTTTAAAAATACTGAAAACGTGTTTTCTGTCATGGAAGTGAAAGTGTTTATTTTGTCCCTGCGGCAAATAATAAATAACAAAATCGTTTGTATAACGTTTAAAGCTTCAATATTACATGAACACAGGTCGTTTGTTTGTTGTCAGTGAGCTAATAAGTCAGTAGCGGAAAAACAAAAGAAAATACTTTCTTGTGGGGTATTAATTTAGTACATCTTTACGTATATTGTTTTATTAATAAAATTAATTTTCTGGATTACTGTTAATACATTTTTTGTAATAATATTCCAAATCTATCCTGTAAAAACCGAACTTTGAAATAATCATTTTATTATTTCTTAAACAATGTTTATTATAAATTTTTAGTGCAAGGGAACAGAACAAAAAATTTAACTGTCCTAGCCAGGACTCGAACCTGGGTCTCCTGCTATCCGGGCCGGTGCATTTACCATTTATGCTACCAAGACAAGTCTGATAAGTCATCTATAAATTTACAAAAAAGTCACTGTTAAAATTTACGTGAGATTAAATACCACACACAAAAAAAAGATATTTATAATATTTATTATCTTTTTATTTTAATTTGCATTTGGTAGTGTCTAATTGTTCCTTTTTTTATATGTAATACAATTATATTGTAATCCTTAATGTTAGAAACAACTATATAGAACGTGGTGCCTTCTATACCCCAGTTCGCCTCTTTAATTTACAAAATAAGTTTGTGTCGTTGTATGGTTAAATATCGAATTTGACTTCATTATTTTAANAACGCCATGCGGTAAATTGAATTTAAAAAAGTTTCAATTGTGAAATTAATTATGAAGCTTTTTTTTTTTTTATGAAGATTGAGTTCTTTAAAATTTATTGAAACCAATGGTTGTGACTTGAATTGGTATTTTATTTTTATTTTCTTAATATAAATTAATCTATTGTATGCATTTATAATCTTTAACATGTTTGGAGGTTTGTTGGCCGTCGAGTATATATATATATATATTATATATGTATATTTTTTTTTTTAGCAAACTGTTGAAAGATTTTGGTATTGGCTAAAATCGGTCGAGGGGATTGGGGTTTTAGAAGGAGTCCAAAATTTAAGATTTATATATATCTGTTATTACTAGCGTCACGAAAAAAAAAAAGTATAAAACAAAGCAGGAGTAAAATGTAGTTTTACAACATTTTATTCTATAATATTAAAAAAAAAAAAAAAACGCATTCCAGGAAAGCTGAGGTCATTGTTTAAAATAGTTAGTTTTTGACCGCAGATATTAGTAAATTTTTGTTGTTGTTGGGGTTCGGTCGAGGTAGATCTAAAAAATTTAATTTAAAAAAATATGTATTTTTAAATCATCTGCCAAAATTTCTGCTTATATTGTAAGCCACCTACAGGGTAATCATGAAGGCGAGAGGGGACATCTTGTCACCAAGATCCCATATTCTGACCATGGGATGACAATCAGTCATAAATATGGGATCCAGGTGACACCACGTCCCCTCTCGCCTTCAAGATAGTCTGAAGATGGCTTACAATGCAAGTCAAAACGTTGGCAGATAATTAAAAAAATACTTTTTTTTTTTTTAGGTCCTAGCTTTCATGCTCCTTGTTCACTCCGTCATTTATGCGGTCCCTGAGCTGAGCGACGGACATTTTGCGCTGGCCTAGTCTGTGCTCACTTAAGCAGCCCTGCCAAGTGCCACGTGGACGGGTCGGCATGCTCTAGGCTGCCGATTGTCGACTGAAATCTGAGACCTCGCCCCCTGCTGCTCAGTTTCAGCTTGAAACGAAAGTCTGCAGGAGGAGGATCTTCCCCTTCCCCTTGCTTTCTCCCGTATGCTTACCAAGCGTAGGGTAAGCGGCGCGTGTGTCTACCCTCCAACGATCTACTTTTACCACCGCCCATCTACCCCCAAACCTATTCCTCAAATTATATATAATAATGTAAAAAAATACTTTTAGCAGAATCCCCTAAGGGAAATAAGGTTATTATAAGGTTGATAGCATAGCAATGCATGTGACTTTTGAAAATTTTTAACAGATATTCATTGATCTTACATTGGGGAAACCAAAAATATTGGACAATTATATGTAAGTATATATATAGGTCTGAGCTTAAGTTTTCTCATAACAAAATAGATAAAATCAAATTCGATTTTTAAGTTTTCTTTGCAAACTGTTTGATAAGTTCATAAATGGCTAAAATCTGTCGATAGAGTGCTTGGGGTGAGGGGGGGGGGGGTTGAGTGAGACGGAAACTTAAAATCGTGTTGTATTCGTTATTATTAGCATTAAGAAAAAACGTACAGAACAAAATTGCTGTTAAATGCAACCTTTTTTATTTATATTCAAAATATTTTAGTGTCTGTTCAAAAAATGCCTTGGCCAGGATATTGTTAGATGTTTGTAAGTTTTTTATTTGTTGAAGAATAAATTGTTAGCAAGACTTTTTGCCTTTTATGTTTTGAACAATTGTTTGAATTGTTTTTTTTAAATGACAAAAGCCTTAATGTTTGGTTTAAATAAACATTACACCCGCAAGATATTAGGAAAATAAATTTTTCAATCAAGTGTAGAATTTCACTCTAAATATTGAAATTTTTCTAATTAACGGTAATAATTTTGAGTAATATGGATTAAAAATATTTTTTTTAAATAGTACGAATAAATATTATCTTATATCTATTTCAAGTTTCGTTTTTTAAAATTAGAAATTGTTTGTTTAGGGACATTAAATAGCCCTATGTAATTTCTCAACCCCATTCTAATTCTCCTATTTTACTAGTTAATATAACTTATTCTCGAATTATTTTAAGTCTGATAACTCAATTACCTTAGGTTTACGTGCTAATTACAGTTACTGAAGGTTTCTTTAATATGCATACACATATATGTGTATTTATCTGATGGGTAGATGAAAATGAAGGATTCTTGTCTCTTACAATGTGATAATCGATTCTCAAAGCTTTTAACAGTTGTGCATTTTATACTTAATAAGTGTCAAGAATGGAATTATTCTTGTATTATATTTAAAGAAATATATTCTCTGTAAGACTTGTATATATGACCTTAGACTCGTTATCTAGCTCATTGTCTTACTGATGCTCGATTTTTTTCTTTCTCTCCCATGTTTCTCATAAGATGATAATTGGCATTCCTTAGTGGAGGTGTGTTGTAAGCTTACTGCCCAGCGAGTGTGGGCCATTCAAGTCATAATATGTAAGGTCCGCTTTAGAAGAAGAGGCCTTGAAGAAGACAGGAGATAAAAGAAGTAGTCCGTGCCGTTTTGGGGGTATGCTAAGTATTGCGAATTCCCACCTGTCAGCGAACTTCCTCTAGGTTGGTAAGTCTTGCCGTTTTGGGAGTATGCTAAGTATTACGAATTCCCACCTGTCAGCGAACTTCCTCTAGGTTGGTAAGTCTTGCCGTTTTGGGAGTATGCTAAGTATTACTAATTCCCAACTGTCAGCGAACTTCCTCTAGGTTGGTAAGTCTTGCCGTTTTGGAGGTATGCTAAGTATTACGAATTCCCTCCTGACAGCGAACATCCTCTAGGTTGGCAAGTCTTGCCGTTTTGGGGGTATGCTAAGTACTGCGAATTCCCACCTGTCAGCGAACTCCAACTAGGTTGGTAAGTCTTGCTGGTTTGGAGGTATGCTAAGTATTGCGAATTCCCACCTGTCAGCGAACTTCCTCTAGGTTGGTAAGCCTTATAGCTTATAGCTGATTTCCAACAGGGTTTTCAAGCTATTCACCTTGGTACAATGACGCGACTTACAAAACATTTCAACGAATATTCTTCGATCCTAAATCAAAGCAGCTTAAATTTGTCTGTACATGCTATTTTTATACTAATGAAACCTAATTTTGTATTTTACAGACCGGTTGGATGTTAGAAATCGGAAGGAAGGAGGGGGGAGGGCTTTAGAGAGTAGAAATATTTTAATTTAATATTACTTATTAATTTTCGTATAAAATGAATAGAACTAAATTAGTGAAAAATATATGATTATAGCATTTATAATCTTTAACATGTTTGGAGGTTTGTTGGCCGTCGAGTCTTATGCTAAAGAAAACTCCAATCTATAATTCTATGAGTGTATTGCATTTCAGCCCTGATGATGACTTACAAGTTAAGTCGAGGGGATTAGAGGGAAAGCAAAATTGACAATCGTAATATTTTCGTTGTTATTTGAGTAACGAAAGTGTTTATACAATATAATGGATGTAAATATTAATATTCTAACATTTATTCTCTACATTATTTTGATGAAAAAGTCATTTTAATGAAGAAATTTACAAATTTACCTATGATGATAGGTAAGCACCTCTCCCACTCTATCTTCCCGGCCAGTCTCTAGCAAACGTCGGGGCACATATCTTTTGCGCTCCTTGTTCTCTACGGCTCTAATCCATTTTATGTTTATATCTATCTACATTGAAAATGGGAAATGTGCTTAGATCACGCAGCTTCTGTGTGCTGGACTTGTGATCATAAATTGATTCCTTGTTAATGAATTTGTTTTATAGTTATTGAAATGTTGAAATTAGAAATGTTGCACAGTTTGAGTATTTTAGCAGATTTTCCGTACGAAATTGGTACCTATTCACATTGGTACCATGTTGCGACTTTTGAAATAAGTTAAACGATATTTACCGATCCAAACGTAAGTGAAGCTAGACATTAAAAATTACGTATGGGTGTAAATATATTTGCTGTAAGCGCTTTAACGACCGTAATCTTTACTGTAACGAAAGAAATCTGGTATCTAATCTTCCTTTGCGAACCGTTGAATGTGAGCGTTAATTCGGTGAGCGGGGTTTGGGAGGGAATCGTGCCATTTTCGTTTTTATTAGCGTAACGAAAAAAAATTTAAGAATTTAATTTTGAGTGTTGGGAGGGCCCCCCTGTTTTTAAAATATTGAAACCAAAGTTAATATTTAATCTTTTTGTTAAAAA
>KZ806959.1:79183-92904 GCA_000696205.2 Oncopeltus fasciatus | reverse complement strand
GAAAAAAAAATATTTATGTTTCATTCAATAAAGTTAATTCTTCAGTAAGTTATTTTATTGAATGAAACATTTCATGTGTATTAGAATATAGTAATGCTATCTATATAAAATAGTTGCAGCCTTGGAACATTTTTATTTTTTTTTATATAAAATTTTTGTATTTTTAATTTTTTCTAATCAAACCTTTTCCAGTAGCATTCTTGCAAGTCTTGTCCAGTAAGTTATAAGTACCCAATATAAGTACAACCGGTATACCCGGTATGGTACCCGGTATAAGTACCCGGTACCCGCTATAAGTACCCGGTACCCGCTATAAGTACTCGGCATACCCGTTATAAGTACCCGGTGTAAGTACCTTAGGTAACTCGAGAAAAGAAGAGATGGAATCGGTTCGCTGTTGGATTATCTTCTGCCAGGGCCAGACTCATTCGCTAACGCAAACAAACTCAAGCATACAATCCACTGATTATTGAGATTTTAACGTGGTGGCTCTGAAACGTAAAGATCGCTTTACGAAATATTTAACAAGACTGAAACAGTTTTCCTTCCCTATCAGTGTAATGGTGGCAGTAACTAGTTTTCTTCACTTCTGTCTTTCGCTGGCCTTACTACCAGGTGTTAGGCAAGCACCCTTAGTAGCGAATGGCAATATAACGATCTCACTGTGATAACACCGTTGCACTTGGGGTTGCACTCAGCTGATGCTAATTGGACCGCCTTATCTGATAAGCAGTTGTGGAGCAACCCCCCAAGGTCGGTGCTCCCTGGCCCTGACTTTCTCCTCCGCCTCAGAGGTACTGTACACGTCTGCGGGGGGATATTTACCAACTCGCGGGCTTCGAATCCTAGCCATCCCTTCGCCGTGACTCGTGCATCTGTATGCGTGTACAGGATCCAGCTACATTTAACTAAAAACTCAGTATCTATGTAAAAAGGGTGTATTGTTTTATGAATACTTTTAAGAATTCGTAAACAAAAAAGTTTCCCGAATTTCATTAATGACAGAAGTAAGTAAATTAAAATGACAAATTTGACGTCACATGCCTGAATACTATGATATGATAAATTATTACAAAAATTGCACCGGAGCCAGAAAAAAAAATCTTACTTCCTCAACCAGGACTCGAACCCGGGTCTCCTGCTTTCCGTGCAAATATTGTCCCGGCTGAGGTAGCAAGATTTTTTTTTCCTGGCTCCCTGTACTTTTTCGTAGATAATTTAACGTGGGATAAAATACCGCAACTCAAATCATTATTTAAAAAAAAAAAAAGGTGATAACTTATCTTTGCTAATACTGGCTCTAGGCCAATTAAGGTAGAGGATGAAGTCGCTAAAATCTCCTAGTTACATTTATAATGTTTTATGTAAAAATTTGGTAAAACATTATAAATGTAACTAGAAGATTTTAGCGACTTTATTCTCTACTTTAATTGGCCTAGAGCCAGTTTTAGCAAAGATAAGTTATCACCTTTTTTTTATTATGAATAATTATTAATTTATTATCGATTTTACAATTCATCTTCACCTTAATCTGTCTCACTGTCAAGGTTCCGACCAATAATTAAACTTCCAGAAGTGGCAACTCTTAATGGTAACTTTAACAACTCGATTTCCCTAAAGGAAATCTGCTGAAGTACGCTTATTCTTTAGGCACTCCTCCATTAGACAAATGTTTTGACTCCTTCATTTATATACGTTTTTTTTAAAAGTATTACTCTGGGCGGTTTCCGATCAACAGGTTACTAATATTGTGTTGTTTTTTCTGTGTTCTAAGAATCTGAAGAGATCATCTTTACTGCTTCTTAACTTTAGCCTTGTGCCGTTACTGGAAATGTGATAATGATAGAGGTTTCGTATGGGAAGTAGTTTTTTCCACTACTGGAAACACGACTAAGATGGATGGAAAAGGCGGATATGTGACACAACGGCTAGTTATCTCCCATCCTGGAGAGAAAGACTGATGGGAAGGGGGCCAAGAGAAGAGGTAATAGTGCCAGATTGCCCAGTAGGAATCGCTGCGTCCTTCGGTTTCCCGGGGACTTTGAGTACGACAATTAAGATGGCCAGCGAGCATTGCACTTGGGGCGTGATGAAAACCCCTGTGTTGTCATACCGCCAACTAGTCTCTTGATGACGTCTTGCAGCAGCTAATTACTCTTCCTCTCATTTTGTACTTCTAACCTCTTAAATACCTTGCATTACATCTTCCTTCGATTATAATTTCGGCATGAATAAGCGACTGAATTTAGGGTGCCAGGAGACCTTAAAGGATTCCTAGGAATCCTGCCGTTGATGTTTAAATGACTCTCGTTAATGCATGGAGGAGCTTGGCAATGTCAGCTCCTCCGAGCATAAGACGATATATTCGTCTGCCTCGGAGGTTAGACTTTCGACACTAGTGCGGGGAATTTAATAAATTATCAGACTTGTCTCGGTAGCATATATGGAAAATGCACCGGCCCGAATAGCAGGGGATCCAGGTTCGAGTCCTGGCTGGGAAAGTTAGATTTTTTATTCTGTTCCCTAGCACTAAAAATTGTTAAAATTTACATGGGATTAAATACAACAAAAAAATATTTAAAAAATTTAAATTTAAAATTAAATAACGAGAGTCATCTAAACAGCTTGACAATATCAGCTCCTCCGAGCATAAGACGATATATTCGTCTTGCTCGGAGGTTAGTCTCTCGGCACAAGTCTCGAAAACTGTCATTTTCTTGTAATTACATTTTAGACAATTTTTATGAAAATGTATACTAAGGAAAGATGTTTAAAGATGTTGTTTTTAGGGTTGGAACCGCATTTATTTTTACTATTTAAATTTAAGATTGCATTTTGGCTAAGATATTTATCTTAAAATTTATTTGTTGTTTATTTATTTTAATTAATCCGAGAATCTGACTTGAGTTCTAGATTTGTTAAGCATCTCTTTGGTAAACTTAGTCATGCGGCTGGCTTAATTTAACTGTTTTAAAAATTTTGTTCGGTTGTAAAATATCCAATATAAAGTTTTCCCGATTAGTTGCAACATCTTCTTTTGCCTATTTTTCTCGTAGAAAAAAAAATAGGTGAAAGTGATTAGCTAATTCGAAACGTCCTAGGAGACTAAAAATTCCTAAGTGTTCCCACATGCAAATACTGTAGTTGGTTTAGTCTCTGCAAATATTACTAGGTCTGGGCAAACCCTTAACAGCACTGTCTGTGGAGTCTGAGATTGCTTTCTTATTTGCGGTTGTTTTGAAATGTCCCTGGTCATTTATTTGGAAAACCTCGTTGGATATACCTCAATGATGCGTAGATGTATGAGTCAGACATTTCTCAGCACTATTCCGTTTCATTTAACAGTTTATTACTTCTTACTTATTTATTTTTCTCGTTTCTTTGATTATTTTAATTTTTGAGATTTTAAAATTTAATTCCAAATCTATTGCTAATAATTTTGTAATCTATTCTAAACGGATTACTAACCTTGAAACAGTCAACTTGCAATTCAGAAGTTTAATGTGACAGCAGGTCTTTATCAGTGATTTGAGACTTCTTAATATCAGCATCTTTTCAATTAATAAGAAAGGAAATTTAAATTGGTTACATCTGAATGAGTTAAAATAAAAACTCATATCATGTACCGAATCTGGTACCTTTTTTTTTTTTTTTTTTTTTTTTATGGAGCCCCTTACGTCGAGAAGATGGTTTCTGGGCCTCTTCCGACAAAGACAAGGCCCAAATGTTTGCCCAGCATCTAAAGCAAACATTCACTCCTCATCCAGATCCCGATAACTTGTCCAATAACGCGGAGGTAGAGGAGTCACTGGATATACCATTACCAATGTCCTTACCGATTAAGTCAGTGACACCTTCTGAGGTCAAGTACATTATAAACCATCTGCCTAAGCGCAAAGCACCCGGCTATGACCTTATCACCAGGCTAATACTTCGAAATCTACCCCAAAAGGCAATTGTTTTCCTCACTTACCTCTATAATTGTGTCCTTCGCACCACCCATTTTCCACTTCTCTGGAAATTTTCAGAAATAATCCTATTTCCTAAACCCGGTAAATCTTCTTCTAACACATTATCGACCAATTTGCCTTCATCCTTTACTTTCTGAGGTATTTGAGAAAGTTCTTTTAAAACGAATAATACCTATAATAACTTCCTTAAATATTCTTTCTAATCATCAGTTCGGTTTCCGATCCCATCATTCTACTGTCCAGCAGGTCTTTCGCTTTGTAGACTTTATTTCCTCTTCCCTCGAGCGAAAAGAATTCTGTCCTGGTGCATTCTTGAACGTCACTCAAGCATTTGACCGAGTATGGCATTCTGGACTATTATATAAGCTCAAGTCCATATTCCCAAGTACCATCTACCTAATTCTCAAATCTTATCTTTCTAACCGTTTCTTTAGGGTCCGGCAAGGATCAGATTACTCCGAACACTACCCTGTGAAAGCGGGTGTTCCCCAGGGCAGTGTGCTTGGACCCATCCTTTTTTAATCTTTATACTGCAGACATCCCTACGCATCCTAATATTCTTTTAGCCCTCTTTGCAGATGACAAAGCGATCCTCTCCTCCCACCCTAATTAATAGCTTCTAACAATTTACAAAACCACCTAGATGCTATTCAGCAGTGGTGCAGTAAATGGAGAATCAAAATAAATAGGTCTAAATGCGTACAAGTAAATTTTAAATTAAGAAAAGATTCTCCTAATAATGTTACATACAATAACATACCTACACCTCTCTCTGATTCAGTCCGTTACCTAGGGTTCCACCTTGACTCACGACTCAACTGGAATGAACATACTAAAATCAAACGACAAGAACTCAACAGACGCCACGGACTCTTATACAGCCTTATAAATAGGCNGGTGAAAATATATAATAAAATAAACATGAGTTCTTCGCTGGAAGTGTGAAAATTATAGTGCGGCGTTCTTAAGGCCAGACATTTAGACGTTAGGCGTTTCGGCCTCAAGAACTTTCTTAATGTTTTCTATCGAGAAAGGGAGTCTTGCTAGAAACAAATACACGCAATACTAATTTTATAATGTAATATAATGTATGCGATATTTATTGGACAATTCACTAATTAGCTAAAAACAACCTAAAATTGGCCGATATCTAAATTTCATTGGAAAATATCAAGCTGTAGACAATGGATTAAATAAATAAACACCTTATGTAAATATATATATAGACACACACACACACACACACACATATATATATATTTAGGCAGAGCTAAATTGTCAAAGAGGAAAAACAAATATTTTGTAAAGAAAAAAAGTACACTACACTACCAAAGTGTATCCCCTATCTATACTTTAGACACTCCATCCTATTGTATATTAGTGTTCTACAGAGTAGTAATTTTTTATTTATTGTATCCGTCATCAAATTACAAGATGTTAAGTAACAGAATGTAATACATAAAGATTTATTAAAAAAAAAAAAAAAATTATGGAGTTGCGGCACTGACCGTTCTCTCCCTTATGTTATTGTTACAGCCAGTTGACAGTATTGTGAACAATTTGAAAAATGTAATTTTACTTTATAGAATTAAATAAATAAATTTAAAGAAAATTTTTGATTTTTGAGTAAGCTCAATATATGTTTGTCTCTCCTACTACATCTACTTGGGTGAGTCTGAGATTATTTAAAGAAGGTAAATAATCTAAAGGGTTATTATTATTTCTACCACCAATGAATATAGAACTCTCATACCTTCTATTCTCCGTCTTCATTGGTTTCTGTACACCATCTTCCGTTGGCGAGCGCTTACGGACATTCTCCATCTTCTGGCCGAATACATACGTTCACTGTCACGTTCCGTATTTAAAACCTATTGATAATAATCGGAGCAACTTCAATAGTTACACTTCTTTTAAAAAATTCGCTAAATTTGGTATATTCCTATGTAAATGCAACTAGAGCATTAAAAAGATTAAAATAAAATAAATTTTTGCCAAATGAAATATGCTGGATAATATCATGATAAGTAGGTAAGCATAAAACACCTAATATAACTGACCTACTGTGACTGAACAATTACTCAAGTTTTATTGAACCATTAAAATATTGTGCAAGAATGTTATTCTTCTGTGTATTCCGACGCCAGCTATTTGTTCATTCATGATGTAATTAGAAATTTTTCCTAGAAAATAAAAAAAAAGTCAACTCATAATTTTTAAGTGTCTATTTCTTAAAAAATACTGGGAGAACTGTAAGGAAATATGGTAAGGGAATTTGACCTATCGCATATATTTTTCGCTACCGTACAAAATATCTTACAATTTTAAGTAAAAAAAACAACAAAAACATGCCTTAGTTGCGTGTTTTTAAGGGAATTTTAGAAAGTGCTTCCTCCTGCGAGAATGAAATTAATTGATTTGTTTTTATTTGTTACAGAAGTAAGCATGCCTCTGTCTAAACCCGCATTACAACCGTGTCATGCGGTTCAAATTTCCTCCCCCTCCTATAATTTAAGGGGTAAATGATTAATTTTAATAGCTCTGTGAATAAAACAAAACTTTTAAAAAGGTTGAAATTTGTAATAGTAGTTGTCATTAATGAATTAATTGATAAAATACTATTAATATTCAATTGTTTATATCTGCTATAGATTTTATTGATATATTAATTTTTGAAAACTGTCAAAAACAAAATTTAATCAGTGGGGCGCCAGCAATCCGTTCATGTCTCGCAATCCTGTTGCTGCGGGTTCAAATCCCATCCAGAACAATATTTTATACATAAATAAGAGCTTGCCCTGCGCTACGGGTGTTTATATTGGTTGGCAACCTTTAGAGAGCTCCTCCCTTCATTACCCTGAGTGGTTGAATGGGAGGCTAATATTTAAAATAAAAGAAATAATCAGTCATTATATTAGTATTGCTTGAGAAGGGGAGTTATTTTAATTTTTATTTTCTTAAAACTTCGAACCACTTCGCAGACTAAGTAGGATAGTTATTTTTATTAGTTTAGTTCTTTCAGTACCCTGGACCAAGTGCACGGTGAATTACTATCTCGGTCTATCTCAGAGATTTTCAGGTTACTATTTCTCACAAGTGTTACTCAACTGAAGCGATCTGGTTCCTCATTCACGGAGTATTGGGGATGGGATATTGACAGCACGAAGATTCTATACTGTAAGGATACATGCGTACTAAAAAGAACTCCTCTTCCCAAATAACACTAATGCGATAGCTGATATATTTATCTTTACTCATTATTTACAAATAATATGTTATCAAACTCTGATATTAAGAGTCATGGATTAATATTATTTTATCAGTCTAGTCACTAACTACACCCCTCTAAAAAGCTTTATGTCCATATGAGACAGATATTAATTTATTTCCTAATTAAAGTCTACAACTCTCTAAGTCTACTTTATTTATCAAATATTTAATAAGAAAATTTTTATTGCCTCCTCAAATACAATTCCTACTCTTTTGTTAATTTCTTACTAGCTCTTGAAGCTGTAAATATTTTGATACTGATTGTTTTACTGCTATTTCGTTTATCAACCTTGTTTTTATTTAGTGAAGATCACAAGGTTAACTTCCGTTAAATTTAACCATGCATGAAGTGCTAAATGTCCTTACGGAAAGATATATATTTAAAATATTTGTTTTGTTCTCCAAAATATTTATGTATTTTATTTACAACTTATGGGTGGTAGTTAGTTTACCGTCGAACTTTATGAGGAAAGATTAGTTGGGGATTCATTCTTTGGTTATGAATAAATAATAACTAATGTGTTAACCAAAGACTGTTTTTTAGACAACGTTTCAGCCTCAATATCAGACCTTCTTCAGGGCAACAGGGGTGATGGAACGAGAGAGTTTCCTGCTTCGAGGTAACTAATCATGGATGACATAGCTGAAACGTTGGCAATATAAATACTCTTTTGTTTACAAATTATTTTTGATTTATTCAAATCATAAGACGAATCCCTTACCAATCTTTCCTCTTAATGAAATTTATTATTATGAAAAATGTACTAAAATATTAAGATTTTTGGTTATTTCTATTTATTACTTCTACATATTTTTTACTTAGAAAACTCGAAATAGTTTTTGTTCTTTTATAGCAGATATTAAATTAATTAAAACCTTATCTAACCTATTTAAGGCGTCTAGAAGTAAACACCTGAATCTAACATCAAACTGAGTAGATCGGTTGCTGTAATCTTAGATTTTATATTTTGTGAAATTTTATAAAGTTATGCAACTTCTAATTATTGTGATGGATTGATTCCGGTTAAATTGTCAGTTTAGTCTCTAATGTATTGTTTTTCCCCTTTTAGAATTTATAAAATGATTAAGAATATTAATACCATTGAATGAATAGCAATAAATGTTGCTTCTCAGTAATTTATATGTGTTAAATTATTGTCTAGCATTCAAGTCTTCTCTATACGGCCGTTAAAGTCTCTCTGGCCTCAGAATTGAAATCACTAAGGTTATCTTTACTTTTTGACTTTTGTCAAATTTTCTCGATATTTTCTTCAATGATATCTATAGAAATTGAAAAATGATAGTTTATGCGTATGTATGGGACTGTCAGCGCTCAACTTCCGAAAGTTTTCAGATTTCCTCTATGAAATTTGGCAAGTCGTTTAAAATGTAAAATAAATGGTTAAATTCGTTATTGATCGTAGTATGAAGAATATATGTGAAACTTAACTCAGGTTTGCTTATTGTTAATGATATATCATATATATTTTATTATATTTTAGAAATTATATAGTAAAATTTAACTGTCAGCTTACTACAAACAAAACGAATATAAAATGTCAAGTGTGAATAAAAAAAAAAAAATCTTGACTTGGTGGGCGTAATATACAGTTTAGAACTGTGAAGCGATTGGTATTTGTTTATTGCCAAAATGTTTATTCTATTAAAGTGGGGATTGTTTGACAAGAAAGCTCGAATTCATTAACAAAGATGGTCTGGCATTTGCTAATTTATAAATTTCCCGTTTGACGGACTTTTTTATTTTCTGATTTTAATCCAGAAATACTTTTATGCAGCTTCAAAATTGTCACACTTACTTAATCCATTGTGAATTTCATACGTTACGTCCCACCCATTTCGTATTCAATTTTCAGTTACTGCAAGTTCTCCTTACTCAGGGGATCTCACGTTCTACAACTTAGAGGCTGTGTATCTTTGTGTGCCTCCTTCCTTTTATAGAAGGAGTTCTATTGGAGTTAATACGTTTCGCTTGGTGTAATTATTTGAAACGGTTATGTATGGGGGTGAGTGCCATCATGAGATAGCTGAAGCTGAGAAACCTTAATTAGGCCGTGAAATACTCGGGGAGGCTTCTACTTTCTGTCAATTTGACTTCTTCGTGAATTCTTACCGATGAAAATGTTGGTAAGAAGTCAGGTATGTATAGAATAAGTGATGTTAAATAGATGCTGTGAGTTGGATCTACAGCAATGAGTCTCAGTTCGTATTTATGTTTTCTTGTTTTACTTTGAGTATGTTGTCAGCTGGTTTCTTATATGATTACATGCAGACAACTTTAGGGAAAATACCCTATATTACTATAAATTAATTATATTATTAAAAATTAACATCTGTTGGGGCTTGGGGGTATGGAACCTATAGGATGGTGCCAAACCGTTCGGGTTTACTGCTAATGGTAAAAAATCCTTTGGACCACTATCAAAGTCTTCATATTGCGCTTTAGAAGGTAAATAATCTTTTACATGATTCATTTTTTAAAAATTCACATTATACCCGAATTGTTTGCTTTTCATGACTTTCCACTCTGTTCCTTCCTGATGTCTTAAAGAATTCCTCAATGAAATATATTGACATATGTAAGTATAAAATATTTTTTTCTAGGTTTTGTGTAAAAAAAAAAAAAAGTTTTAATGAATTGGATATATTTTAATAATTGAAACATATATATCATCGTGCAATGTTTCTCCTTAATTTTTTTCGTCACGACATAAATTAATGCGTTCATTTTGGTTCATAGGCTTGTGCAGAGAGTTTCTCTCATAATCCTAAGATGATTTTAGTTGGAGTTCGGTCAAGGTAGATCCAAAAAACACAAATTTAAAAAAAATGTATTTTTTAATAAAGGATTATCCGCCAACGTTTTGGAGCTACCTTGACCGAACCCCAGCTAAAATCATCTTAGAATAATATCTACGGTCAACAAACTCTCCTTTTCTCTCATAATATTTATTTGTAAAATTTGTAAGATAAATAAGAAGGTTTGAACAGTTAGTACCCTCAATTGCTGTTGTCAGTTGGAGTAGAGACACCTACAGGACACCTAGCCGTTTCTTCAGCGAGCTAGGAATGGAAGGCAAGACTTGTCTGCTAAGCCCGCCGGATTCCTTCCTTTCCTTAGACACACGCGTGCTAGATAGGTCCTCCGAAGTTTAGTTCTGTCTGTCTGTGTGGTGGTGGCCGGTTGTTCAGTTGCGACAGCAATAACTTTCGTAATCATCTCATCCCCCCGCATTCCTCCCCAACCCGTTTTCTCCTCCCTCCCTAACCTACTTCTTCCTACATTTCAAGGCTGTCTCTCGGCGCACCCCATTCTCTCCCACCTGTCGCCCAGCTTTTCAGAGTTTTTCACTTTAGAGAGATTGTCAATTCATTTTTTTTTTCTAATTATTATAATGTATATTTGTATTATGGTCTTCGTAATTAATAAATGCTTAGTTTCGTTGTAAATACTCATCCAGTACGACACTCTCGTTGTATGATTTTCCACATTTGGCATATTTACAGATTTTCTGTTAGTAAATAAAGCTATTCACTTTAATACAATTCACGACGTATGAAAAACTTTTTCGATTTATTTACATATCCTACTTAGGACCATCTAAAGATATGATCCCTCCAAAGCATTAAATTGAATATATGAAAGGTAAATAATTTATATTTTTAATTCAAATCATGATAATAATTGTGGTAAAGTAATCCCAAATTTCATTATTAATTTAATTAAGAGTGTGGAACTAGAAATTATTCAAAGCTCCCTCGGTGGTGTAATGGTAGTAGCGCACCCGCCCGGAAAGTGGGAGACCCAGGTACGATTTCCGGCTGTGGTAGAGAGTTTTTTTCTAGCTCCCTTTACGATTCAAATTATATTTTTAATTTTTGATGTAGATTTAGCATTTTTCCGTAAACAACTATCAAAGATTATATTTTGTAATAGAATAAGGAAGTGAGCACACAGTTTGACGTTGTGTGTTTCTCCCACTCTTCTGTCCAACTCTAGAGCCAGCTTAGTACTTTTAGCAAAGCCATAGCTATCCAAATATCAATCAGCTGTCAATAGTTTGACAATAGTTTCTGCTCATGTTATTAATTACTTGACTTCTTGTCGGAATTTCATCGCGATAGTAGACTGAGGTATCGTGATTTTCACAACTATTTCCGTATCATTGATATAGTTAATGTCTATGTTTCTTAGTCGAATTTGGTTTTTTAGTAACGGGTGTATGTACCTGGACTGGAATCATAGCTATCTGAGATTGTAGTACCTTCATAGGAATATTTTCATTTCAAGCTTAACAGCTGGGCACATTATTTAAAAATCATATACTCAAAAATATATCCTTTTTATCTCGAAATGGTGAAGTGGTTATCAAAATAGTGTAGGAAAAATTTGGATTTAAGCTTTTGAATGTTTTTGCAGTAAAATAAAAATATCGAAACTTATCTATAGAATTATATTTATTTTCTTAATTTTACTTTATTTTAACATTTATTACAATGTAGTAACGTATATATTTGTATGTAAAGTTTTTTCCGGGTTGGACCGTGTAAAGTTTTTGATGGTTGCCGAGCTTTTGCACATCCTGTGATGGCTTCTTCAGGGCTGAATAGAGAATGTTCCATTCTCTTTCTCTATTCAGCCCTGAAGAAGCCATCATAGGATGTGCGAAAACTCGGCAACCATCAAAAACTTCACACGGTCCAACCCGGAAAAAACTTTACATACATCTGATGACTGTGGAAGCCTACGTGAACTACGTATATATTGTCTTTAGCTATCAGATAAGTTGTTTATTAAATAAGAAATACTTAAAATACAAAACTTGATTCTATTCAAATTCAATTTAGGTTTTATTTCTGTAGCTGCAACGGTATTTACTTACTTCAAGAGACCTTTCTCCTGAGCCTCATTGAGTGTGCTGGTAAAGGATTGGAGTGAATGTAGGCTTTTGCAGACAAAAAGTCAATGAGGACTGGTACTCGATTGCTATCTGCTGGCTAGTAAGTGGGGGTATTCGGAGAGAGGGTTGTGAGAAGCCTGGAGGAAAGAGAATGGCCACGGGAGTTAGTCGTCCTGGAACCCCTTTGTAGATGTTTCGCATTGTAGTCGCCGCCAACGAGGAAATGGGAGCCCAGTGGATCAAAACATTGACTGAACTGAGCAGAGGTTATAGGTTTATTTGGGGGACAGTACACTGCCGCAAGAGTGATATGAAAAGTGAAGGTTGAGAGTGACACTGTGGTGGATTGGAGATAGTCTGAAGGATCAGAAGGAATCAGATGATTGGAGAGGGAGCTGCGAATCAGAATGGCTGTCCCACAATGGGATTTCCCGTCTGGGTGGTCGGTCCTATAAGTTCTGTACCCTGGTATATTGATGTATTTTCGAATTAGAAGAATTAATGTCAATTCGTGTTTATGTGTATGTACTCCGTTGGCATTTGATAAGAGACTTGTAAAGGATTTGCTGGTATGGGAATTCATGGTTGAGGTACAGGAAAACGGGCAATTAGAGCTGTAATGAGATTAATGAGGGGATTTAACATGGACTCCATCATGGATTGGGAATAATGTTTAGATAAAATTTCCATAATACATGCTTTTCAATTTTTATTGAAATATAGATAAACCTGACTCATTTCGCTAGAATAATATATCTCGTGTCCAAATGTTTTATACTTTTCTATTAATTTACTAAGGAAATTTAGATATTTTCTTATATTATGATCGTTTTAATTTTAATTTAATAAATATGATTTGGGAGAGCTTTTAATTTAGTTTTTTCATTGACCTTTAAATAGATAATTTAATTAATTCTAAATTACCCAAATTATTTTTTGGCGTTCGATGACATTGGAGTTTGGGAATTTCAGTTTCGACAATTCGAGCTGGAAGGACTAAGTTAATAAGTTTGTTATTTTGTGACATGCTGAGTAAAATTTTCTAATTTTTGTGTTTGTGTACACCTTGATCTTTATCTTTCGACTGCAAAATTTGTTTTCGGAGGTGTGCTAGAAATATTAAATCACTTTATTTAGAGATATATTTAAGGTCTTTTATGTGATCATTTAAGGGGAGCAAAATAAGTTGCCTAATAGTTAATTCTTACCGTTTGAGGCCTGCAGAAGAACAATTCGGCAGTGACAGTTAACTCTGATTGAATTAGCTCGCGATTTCTCTGTCGCAAGACTCCCTTGATTGGTGTGTGTGGGGTGACCTTCTTTTGCGGGATAGACGCGGGGTCGTAGACCGGTATTCGCCTCTCCTTTGCACAACACACCTGTATAGGATAACCGGTGGCTGTTGCAACCCTCTGGCCAAGAACTCCGTGGTCAAACTTGATCCAGATCCACCGAGGAGAATGCAGATTGCTCTTATCCAGGGACCTTGATGACTCGGGATTTTGGTCAAATATTATGTCATTCCCTAAGCAAAGTCTTCAAACCTCTTATACTTAAAAAA
>KZ806959.1:32022-73660 GCA_000696205.2 Oncopeltus fasciatus | reverse complement strand
TTTTTTTTTTTTTTTTTTTTTTAATTTTTTTTTTTTTTTTTTTTTTTTTTTTTTTTTGAGATAATTTTCAAATGATTTTTGACCAAAGGTAACGACCTATCTGAGCCAGTATCTGGGAGGAATCTTACTTAAAAACATAAGCAGATTAAATAATTTATTTTAATTGTTTAATGATCCGTGCATTCAAAAAGTATTGATTTATACTTTGCTGTATTTGACCTAAAAAATATTTTTTATGCAGTCTGTATTTTAATTTTTAAGATATTAATTTACAGAGGAAACATTACAAAAATTTGAAATATGCTTATCTTCGTTATTATTACTGTTAAAGAAAAGGTATTACATAAGTTAAATTTAAAATGTAATTTTATTACATGTGTATTCCATAATATTATACATAAAACTGCATATAAGGAATGTAATTTCAAGTGTTTTGCGAGACCTCTTATTTTATAATATAGTAACCTAATTTGGTATTTAAGCTTTTCCTTGAGATTCTGTTGAGTAGTTAATTTCGGATTGAAATCAGATTAGAAGAAAAGGGCTTATAAAACTTCTATAGGTCCTTGTAGAGGAGGAACAAACTGTATAATTGTAATATCTTAGTAGTAATTTTATCTACAACAAAATTTGCAAAACAAAATTGATGTAAAATATAATTTTCTAAAATTTATGTTTTGTAATATTTTTACGAAAAACGCTTATTAAGGAAGGAATTCCGTAATGTAACAGCGATGGTTGGGGATTTCCCCCACTCATCCTCCCTGACCAGTCTAGAGAAAAGCTTTTGTGGCCTCTCTTAGGCTTGGAAATCGAATTTCCCCAGTTACTCTTATGTATATCCGTCTCTAATGAAACTAAAAAGAATTCTGCTTAGATTACTTAGCTCCTGTGTGACCGAATTTTACTGTTTAAAGTAGAAGTTTAACTTTTATTTCATATGTGCATGTATATATATTTTTTTGTTTTTCTAACTTTTACTTTTAAAAATAGAAATTTTGGCTATATTATTTCCACAGCTTTTATTTTTTTCATTTAATTATCAAAGTCTTTTTATAAACCATTGAAACGATAATGTTTTAAGGAGAAAATTATTATCCTTTTACATTTTTATTTCCAGAAACTGCTTTAAGCAATAACTTTGGAGTTGTTTGTTAATATTTACAGAAACTTTGAAACACTAACATTGCTCTAATAATGATAAAAACTGTTGAAATATCAAATAACTTAACGTGGTTGGTGGTTAATACTTGGCCGCCAAGTACTAAGGTGTAGTCAGGGTTTCGGCCAGGATTAGGAAAATAAAATACTACAAAATTATAGGGTAATTATTTGATTTTATTATTTAATCTTTGCAATCCTTTGGATAATTAAAATCCTGATATCTTCGTTGTGCATTAGTGTTTCGATAAGAAATTTTAGAACAAATTTAGTGTATTATGTAAAAATTAAAAAAAAAAAAAAAGTATATTAGGAAGTAAGTTAATAGATCTATTTCAAATTTTGGATTGGCTCTCTTTTCTTAAAATACACTAAGCAGTTTCGTTATTTAATCTTTTTATAGCAAATTTTCGAAAAATTTATTTTTAATATGAAACAAATAAGGGAGATTAAAGGTAGTCCTAATTAATATTTATATCATTTCAATTTCATTAATGAAAAATTTTGCCATGTTTATATGATTTAAACTGTGGCCTAAATGATGTTTGTCTCTCACACACACATGCACTCAAAAGTTTAATGTTTCTTTGGTCGTAATAGTTTTAATAAATTTCTGTCACGTTGAGAACCTTAATTTACACTGTTACTTTTGATTTATCTTAAAATTTCGAATATGAATCTATATAATTAAGCTTAGTTGAAGTGTACTTGAGACCAGGTAGACCCTCCTGAGACCTGTAGACTTCCATCCTGCCAGAAAATGAATGACATCCGTTTAACATTCACTTGCCGTTCTGGTCGTTATAAGCTATCAGTAGTTATCGGTCGCTTATGGGGCTGCAGCCATACATCTCAATAGTGCCCAAATCTTCTCATTGCTATGCTGTCTCGTGATCACTCATAATTGTCACAGTTATCTGTGATACTGATACTCGGCGCCTGAGCACTCTGAAATATATTAAGTAGCGAATGGGATCCTTTTGAATTGCTTCAAGCTTAAGTTAAATGTTCAAAACCACTATAATGGTGACTAAAAAAGCTGACATTTATTGATCTTGGAATTGGTTCTACATTTACGAATGTGTTCTGCAATTTATATTATTATCAATTTTACGAATGATGTATTTCTTGTGTTGTATATTAAGCTTGTTCTCCTAACAACCATTACAAAAAAATATTCATTATTTTTTCTCATCCTGCTACCTTAAACTTACGAATACAACCTACAAATAATAGTCACTAAAATATATAATTTAGACTAGATAGGTCACAGTTTTCAGATATCCTTGAGGAAATTTGCGATAGAGATTTAAAATTCAAATCGAAAAGATATTTTTTTTGTGTGCATAATTTGACCTATAGGAGTTGGGTAATTACCTCCCAGAGAAAGTTAGATTAAAACAAATTTTTTTTTTGCTTAGCCAAATTTAGCAATAAGAAGTGTGGGGGGGGGGGTTACCTGAGATTTAAAGTTTACTTTTTTTTAAATATTGCAATTAATTAATTTTCCTAATAAAATTTTGTTTATCTCCTTGACTGGTTAAATTAAACAGTTCGTTATTGAGTGAAATCGGAAGAATAGGAATGGGGTTTTGCTGAAATTTCATATGGGAATACGATATTGTTTTTTTTAAATAGGGAGGTTTAGACTCCCGGTACAAGTGCGGAGAATTTAATAAGTCTCGGTGGTCTAACTGGCTAACTCGCTTGCCCGGATAGCAGGAGATCCAAGTTTGAGTTCCCTAGTTGAGACAGTTAGATTTGACATTGATACATTGATTTTCGTTCCAGGTGTAATATTTAGTTCAGACCAATGATTACCGAATCCAGATTTATTTATTGATAAGAGATATGTTCCATAAGTTTAGGTACGCGGAAATTCCTTTGCATGACACGAGAAGTTTACATACAAATATCCATGAAGCGCCATACTCTGAATTCCTTTACTTAACAAAGTAAAGTCTCCTGTCTGTCAACGCTCTACACAATATTCAATCTTTCTTGATGTAATTCGGCATGCAGCTGTTTAATATAAAACAAAAGACTAACTTTGTTATCTAGCAAAATCTGACCAATAAGAGTGAGAGATTAACTTCTGCGCCAAGTAGGACTAAAGACTTTTGGTTCAAGGTAGCGGCTGTAATTTTTATTTCCGGACTATGCTACTCAACAACATGAATTGATCAGTGAGATTGAACAGAATTGCAAATCTTGTCTTAACTGAATTGTTGATTTTTAACTTTACGGTCTAGAAACAGCAATTAGTTTTTTTTCTTCATGAAATATGGCATATCGCTTATAAATGTAATTTCAAAAGCTAAGTTCGATATAGAAAAAAATCGGACCAATGGGAATTGTGGATTCCAATAAAATATCAAGTGTGAATACTAAGAAGAATTTTTTTTTCCTGCAGGCGTAATTTTGAGCTTGGGAAAACTTTATGCCTGTTGCAGGAAGACAATGATATTGAGATTGAATGATACTAAACTCAAATTTGTTTTTGACTAAAGATGTGTTGTATAAATGCAGGTGATTACACGAGAAGAAAATATATTATAATAATATTCATTGCCGATGGTACTGAGGAATCAGCTTAATTGAACAGCTTCTTCGTGGCGGACCTATCCGCCGAAGTGCATCATTGTAAGAGAGTGCATAGTAAAAAGCACGAAATAAGCTCTGTTGGACTGAATCGACAACACCTCCAGTCGCTCTCTTGCAAAGAGCACTCTTACCTAAGTGGAGGATCGCACTAATGGGTTGTCAGGGCGATAAAGTCAGCTTAGGAGTGTGCCTGGTGAATGAGGGAACAGTGATGTACCTCCGACAACACCTAATTGCGGACGAGGCCAATGGCGGGTCTCTTCTTTACGACCTACACATTCCCGCCAACTCTTACTAGAGCTTTGCAAATGTAATTATTCTCTCTTGCCTTTCCATCAGTCGTCTGAAGTTCCTCCTGATGTGTAACTGCTCATTCTGAACACGGCGCTTATGTTCTTATTCTTACTAAATGTTCCTTCAGAGTAATTGCGGCTTTTTTTGTTTTAAATCTTCAATTTTTTTCATATACTACACCTTACTTAAAGGCTCATCAAAAAATAAATAAAATAAAAAGCTCTAAAAATCCTAGCATAATAATGTAAATAATACAAAATCAATTATTTTTGATCCAAATGACTGCGATAAGGGTTAATGTTGAGAAAATAATATATTGATTTCCAAACTTTAGTGAAGGAAGGAAAACCCTAGGTTAGAACAATTAATGAAAGGGAATAGAATAAAAAAAATCTATCTGTCCCAGCCAGGACTCGAACCTGGATTTCCTGCTATTCGGGCCGGTATGTTATTCTATTCCCTCTCATTAATTGTTTAAAATTTACGTGGGATAATAAACCATAACCAAATAAATATTTATAAAGAAAAATTAAAATATTAAATGACGAGGGTCGAGAAATAGCTAGACAATGTCAGCTCCTTCCGGTTTAAGACGATGTATTCGTCTTTCTCGTGGGTTAGGCTCTCCCTAGTGTGTTGGGAATTTAATAAGATATCTAGCTCGTCCCGGTGGTGTAATGGTTAAGCATACCGGCCCGGATAGCACGAGATTCAGGTTCGAGTCATGGCTGGGACAGATCGATTTTTTTATTCTATTCCCTCTCATTAATTGTTTAAAATTTACGTGGGATAAAAAAACCACAACCAAATAAAATATTTACCTAGGTTAGAACCTTTGACCCCCTGAAGGTTTTAGCTTTGTTATCTAAATTGTCTTTCATCTAAAATGTTAACATCTAGATGAACTCCGAATGAGTCGTTCAAACTAGTTCATATGGAATTAGTTATCTTGCTGGGACATGAACAAATTAAATATAAAATTTATTAAATTCAGTGTAGTAGATTCTGGCTTACAATTTTTACGTTCTAGATAATGGGGAAAACAAAATAACAAATATATGGCTATTGAATTTCTTTGGAATCTACAACAAAATCTACCTGTTGCTGTAGGGTAACCGTAGAAGATACGACCGAAACTATAATCTCAAGAAAAATTGGATTTCTTTAATTGGTCATATTCCTACTACTCTAAAAAGCGAACTGACATCTCGTAAAACACTTACGAAAAGCTTATATGAAGCTGGCGTATTAAAATACATTATACTACGCAATCTATTTTGATGCTAGAATGTTATTCGTCCCAATACTATCAATAAGTTTGTATTCTTTTCAATCTATAGGGAATTCCATAATAGGCTTGAATATGAAATTTGTTTAATTGGAGGACATAATAATTTCTTCTTGTACAGTTGTTGGAATTAGGGATTCCTGACGTAGAAGTCTTTCTTGTTTCTTTGGGTAACTAGCAGTTTTATCTTGTTATTTTCTGTGCAGTAAATGTTCTAGACAATAACTGATTTACGTTTATTTTTCGTATTCATAGGTACTCCGTTAATTTAAAAACAATTTAATATCCTACTACTAAAGTGAAATGAAAATATTCAAGTTGCGCCAAACAAATGATTTAAAATTATAGAATTTAAAACTTATAGATATAATTAAAACTTAGGGACTCAGTAGGGATTTAGGAAGCAGTGGGGTTGTGTACATAGCAATGGGAGCAGCCGATCGCCCGGAAACCTGTCCACAATCAATCAATCATTGTCTCCCGACGAATTGTCATTAAGACGACTTTCGATTTCTTTATCTGTTACCCTGGAGAAAGTATATTTACATCACCTCTGCAGGTTTGGCCACTCTTTGCGCCGTCATCTTCTACCATTTCGTCTTTATTCTTTCATCCTCTCCCCTTCCCCCTACTTCATTTTGAAAGTGAATTATGCCTTGGGATAAATATTGTTGTTAGGGGTGATTCAAAAGCCTCCTTTTTTTGGAGGAGTGGGGAATATGGTTAACCTGTGGTTGAGCCACTGTGCTCATGATTCGAGAAGTATCTACATCTATTTGTATGGTGAATTGTGGGTTCACTCATGACTTCATTATAGGATTGACACCACTTTGAGACACTCTGAGTGTACCTTTCTCACCTCCGTATGTAATTTCCCTGAGGTATCCCATATTTTATTTACGTTGTTTACACAGTATCTTCGGTATTTTTCTTGCAAATATCTGGTTTTGTTAAAAATGACTTGTGGGCTGGCTCTCCCGTCCTCTTCCTTCTACTCAGGATTCTGGTGACTGGATGGTAACTGGTTCATGCAGACTCTACATACCCGAGTTCTATGTGCCCAGTACCTTATCTTCTTGGTGGCAATGGTAGTGTGTTACCTGTAGGCGCGGCTTAGTTATCTCTTGTACCGTCCTGGTCGCCGTCTTTTCCATTCTTATCCTCTTTCCATCGGGACACCAGCCCTAAGGTGACTTAGGGCAAGGTGACATAAGGCAACTGAAGCAACAAGTGCCGATGATGTTATAGTTTCTGTTTCCTTTTGTCCTTGTTCCCCCTTCTCTCCATTCCTGAGGAAAAGTAATGTATGTTGTACTCACATTGCAATGATAGGTTTCACTGCCTGACAATGATCGCACTGCTTCAGCAATCTCGTTCTGTTGCATGCAAGCCGGATATCCGATAGACAGGACTTCCATGTCCTTGTCCCAAGGGATGTAGTCCCCTTTCCAGGAGATAGAGATTTAGTCACTGCTAATTAACAGTTAGTAACTGCACTGGTCTGATATCCATCATGCCGCTCTCTAATTATTCATTTCGGTCAAGATCTCCCTTAAACTGAGAAAGTCAGCCTCCCTTCCATTAATTATGTATTAAAACTAATGGTTATTAGCTCCACACTATATTTTTAACTCAACAAAACTTTTTAGTTAGACTCTACTAATTTATTTATAACAAGTTCAAAAACATTGCATTTATATTCAGACTTAAAGTGCAAAGAAAGAAGTTGTATTAAAACTCTGTTAATGATATTTCTAATTCTATTTTTTTCCATTCCTCAGACCAACCCTTTTTTTCTGAATTACAAACTTACATCCAGGGCGCCAGGGTAGCTCACAGGATTCGTTCGGGTCTCGCAAACCTGACGATGCGGGGTCGAATCCCGCCCAGGGAAATCTTATATTTATAAATAAAAGCCTCTCATGAGCCATAGTTGTTTAGAATTGTGTGGCGGCAGCCTGCAGATAGCCCCTTCCATCATGACCCTGAGTGGTTGAAAGGGAGGCTAGCACTAAAAAAAAATAAAAAAATTATATCCCTGTTATGTACATTATTTTATTTATTGTATATAAATTAGGCTAATATTCCCCATGATATTTATTGTTAATATATACATATATCTGTAAATTTCATTTTTATTAATGATACTTTTTACTTTTTCTTTTCAATAATAAATTTTCTTTATTTGTTATTTGGATTTTAAACCGAAATCCTGGTTACAAAATAGTAATAGTAATTTCTATAAATCTATAGCTTCTTTTGCTCCTGAAAGGGAATGTTTCCAAGTTTACTGTAAACGTTAAACTGCATAGTAAGTAGTTGTGTGTAAAGCCCACTTTTTTCTTCATAGTTTTTATTTTTATAAAATGTCTTGTATAGCTCATTGACTAGCTGTTTAATATTTTGAGTTTAGACATTTATAATATGTAAATATGGTGAGAATAAATATATATGTAAATGGCAATTAGAAGGATAATTATATACGTAACAAACTACAGACGAATTTGCTCAAAAGTTTAGCCAATTTGTTGGTTGATTTTCAAATAAAAATTTTATGTGATTTATAATGAATTTATATAAATATAATCCAGCGCTTTCAGCGGTTTAAGATCTTAAGAGGAATATTAACGTGCGAGTTACGTTACGCATTTACTCGGTGGTCGATTTCTTTTGATATTGAACTTTATTAATTCTAAAGTTCATTTTACCTTATTAGTGTAGAATATTCTCTACTACAAACTTTGCTAATTATAGTTATTTCTCTCTTCCCATTTTTTATTTATTTTAATTTTGAGACCATTCCGAAGTAGTCAAGTTATATATGTTGTTTAGCGTGACGTATTTTTGAAATGTTTTCGATATTTTCTCATGAACAGAAAATAATAGTCGCCATCATTTATCCTTAAGTCTTTCCGTTTGCATCCATACTTTTACACAATGAATTTAGTTATTTACCAAAATGGGACTAATAAGAGTGGGGAATGACATGTAATACCTGGTGTAAGTGAAAAAAAATTTTTTTAGATGTAGCGGGAGTAATGTTTAAATTTAATAATGTAACTTGACAAAGATTTGTTTATTGACAAAAGATATATTCTATAAGTGATGGTGGATTACATGAAAAGAAGATAAATACAAGAAGTATTCGTTAACTGGGATACTGAGGAATTCGCTTAGTTTACGCAGCACCTCAAGCTATTTAATATTCTCCGCTAATCCGATGGAGGGGTTGGTGAGAGGAATCATATAAATTCAAATAGATGAATACATGACTAATGCGTCACGGTTTGTGCTACTGTGTTATTCCTAGCCACGTTCTTCATTTATGGCTTGTATGTAAGTCCTCTTAGATCACATCCGCCACCTCCTGGAACCATGCCTACGTCCTTGTCTGGACATCGTGGGAGCGACTAAGGGGCCAAGTTTTATTTCCTTTGTCTGCATTCTTAACTTCGAGTTCTTCTATATACTTCTCTCTGGACTTTACATTCCTTTCTCTACTAAGTACACGTAGGGAGTTCTCCAGTTATGCCTCTTAGATCACATCCGCCATCTCCTGGAACCATGCCTACGTCCTTGTCTGGACATTGTGGGAGCTCTCTTCGCTGTGGAATCGACTAAGAGGCCAAGTTTTATTTCCTTTGTCTGCATTCTTAACTTCGAGTTCTTCTACTAACTTCTCTAAGTAAACGTGGGGAGATCTCTAGTCATGTCTCTATGTGTGGGAAAATATGCTATTTATTATAGCTTAGGTAATCTATTGAATCTGCAATAAAATGAGACTGACTTGTCCTTCTTTTAAATCTTTATTTTCAGACCGATTTATGTTCGTTAGCTTTCTCGGGCTGGTCGTCGGTCGAAAAATGAATTTTGCCCAGGAAGGCATTATTTTTATTGACCATATTTATTTCACTTTGTTTTATAAATTATTAATTTATCCCTGACTTTCCATTTTATCAAATACTTTTAGCTATGTTTGAATGAATGGACGGAATCGGTGTCCTCCTACGTGGATTGTATTTCGTTTACCAACCAATAGTATAGTTTTCTTACAATCGCAAAGAAAAATCAATAAAATCTTACTTCAAATGGCTGTGCCTCCCCTAGTCCTTGCTTATGCATATATATTAGATTATATTATATTATATGTATATTATCCACATTGTAGGTGACTATGACTTTCTTGAGAGGTGCTTTTTGATTCTACTAGAGTAATTTATATATTAGTTCATTTATGTGAAGCTGATTATTAAAATACAATAATGACATGTAATAATAGGTTAGAGCAATTAAGTAAAGCTTTGTTTAGCAAATACTTTTCAAATGATTTTCATTTTATGTTTTCTTAAACTTCACTGATTTCTTAAAATAGTGTCCAAGTAGAAATAGGATTTCTGTTAAATAATGTACATTTCTCTTTCTGTCTCTCTAAGCAACAAACGCCAGGAAAATTGTGAAGTTGTTTTCAAACAAATAAACTTCACTGGTAGATAAATTCAGTGTTCCTAATACATTTGATTTTTTAATAAATCTTTCTTTAAGAATTCATCGCCAATTATTTCTTAAAAACATTAGTCGATATTTGTACAAAAAAGTCGCAAAGGCCATTTTCTATTTAAAATTGCAGTCATGTTTTTTCACGAAATGTTTCAGTAGACTGTTTAACAAATTTGCATTGTAGAAGCTGAAAATATGATCCGGAAAAAAATTGTCATCATATTAACGGTTTGACGCACATTAACGCGCGCGCATTGTCGTACGCGTGTGTGTATGTCTTTACGTGATTTAGCGCCCTTAGTTTAGCTATAAAAAAATTAAATTCTACATTTAGCCTTACATAATAATCTTTGCATTTATGGTTCTTTTATTCTATCTTGTGTATAGTCGGCAGGCCTTGCATTAATATTGAGCAATCGCTTATCTTTCCATTTCACTCTAACACTCACATGCATCTAAGCTAAAGCTAATTGAATATTCTGAAGCCTTATCCCTGTTCTGGTTTCTTCTACTGTACTTCTTGCCATTGCATCATTTTGTTTTCTGCCAAGGGGAGTAAGGTCTACTAGAATTTACTTTGGCATAATTATATTTATTTTTTGGTGTTAACAAAGAATGACAGTACATATTTAACTTATTGATGATTCCTGAGTTAAGCATATAGGCCTTTAATAATGAATCCATTTGGATACAGCGAAGGTTCTACGCTCTCTCTACGAGCCAATGGAATTTCTTGTAGTAACGGTGGTTATACTCAAGTATCTCAGCTAGATCTCCGTTTCTTCATGGCAATGGTGGATTCATTGGCTCATTGAAATGAGATATGGTCGCTTTTTACGCTGAATTGACGCAAGATGCTCTTTTCTCTAGTGCGGTGTCTCTGTGAAGCTACAGACATCTCTTGTCGTCATTTCGGATTTAATGAAATCGTTCTAGCAAATTTCCCACAAGGAGGTGCACATATGAGTGTATCGTCAATAAATAATTCAGATATTATAGTGGTATGTACAGAACAAGCTGTATGAAAAACATAAATTTCCAACGAGAAAAACCTTTTAAATATAATATCGTAATTCGCAAAATATTTGATAAGATAAAAAGAAAATTGAATCAGATTTAATGAAATTCGAGAAAGGATTCGCATCTATTTTTTAGAAGATTCTGATAAATTTAATTTTGATAAGAATAAGAGAGCTGCATTTGTTGTGGACTGGGTAAATATGAGTCGATTTTCTTGGCCGATTTTAATAGTTCATTTTCTACTATGAAATTTTATAGAAATAAATCATATATTTCTTATGAATAATACTTGTGTATTTTACGTCTAGGGAAGATAAACAATTACTACATATAAAGAATATCTTGATATGACCAGGGTTTTAGACGTTTGGCACTGAATTGTGCAAGATTGTCATGTCAAACCGGTCCTGTAATTTACAGCGTCTCTTAGTATGGGCATAAATAGTAGAAGATTACGCAAATAGCTGAGTAATATTTAAAAAAAATAAAATAGTAATCTCCCTTCAACTACTTGGGGTCATAGAGGGATTGGCTATCTGCATATTGCCACCCTATTCTATAATTCTCTGGCTGCAAGCTTTTTTTTCCCGATTACAGCTTGCACAGGGCAGGATTTTAACTGGCAGCGACTCGATCTCATGATCTATACCAGCGCCTCTTGAGAAATATTTACTTGATAAAATTAAACATAACTATTTTTCGTCTCTTTCTTAGTACTAGAAAAATAGGATGCTGCTTTGATAGATTAATTTTTAAATTAATAATTTTACTAATTTTCAGAACAAAAAACACATAGTTCCATTTTTTTTTATATTTCTCTTGAGTTTCCAATGTATAATCGATAAATATGTTGATCTTGCAGATATTATTAATTATAATTTTCACAATAAATTTTACCCCTTTTATTTATTTTGGACCAATCTTCCTAGAAATCAGGTACCTTCTAGACACAGGTGTAACTCAAATACCAAATCTTATCGAAATTATTATTTAATCAATATACGATTTAATCATTTATAATATTAATAATACGAGTATTAGTAAATATAATACTCTTTTATTTTCTATTTTTCTTGAAACAGGTCTATCCTATAGAAGTATACTGTGTATAAGTTGTAGTGGGGGTTTACCTTTATTGTCAATTTTCAATTTATTGGTTTATTAGCCGAAATTATTTATTTTTCTTAATCCAATTTTAAATATTTTTAAATGTTTAAAATATAGACTTAGTTTGTTAAAGAGAGAAATCGGATTAATAGGAAGGGGAATTCCTGAAAAGTCAAATTAAGAGAGATCTAAGTTAGGAGATTATGTGCACCGTGCACAATAGTTTAATTTAATGCTAAACATGTTCACGTAGGCTTCGTCGGTCGTCAGATGTATTTACCATTTCATCTTCCGGGTTGGACCGAGTCAAATTGTTCTTATTTGCCGAGCTTTCGCACATCATGTGATGGCTTCTTCAGGGCTGAAAAGAGAAATTAAGTTAATCTCTTTTCAGCCCTGAAGAAGCCATCACATGATGTGCGAAAGCTCGGCAAATAAGAACAATTTGACTCGGTCCAACCCGGAAGATGAAATGGTAAATACTTAATGCTAAACAACAAAGTTTTATGATAAAATATATATTCTATAAATGTAGAGGATTACATGAAATAGGAATATTGATCGACTGCAAAGTACAGGAATTCGCTAATAATCTTATCACATATTTCATTATTTACAATTGATCTATACTTGAAATGTGGGGATTACATGATATGTAAAGTACATATTCATTAAATAAAATACTGTGGAATTTGCTTGGTTTACGCAGATCTTGTGTAGCGGTCTTTTATTTTATAATTATTTTCTTGTAGAAAAATTACAAAAAATGTAAATTGTAAGCTACGTTATCGATTCTTGAATTTTACGTGAATTCATATTTAAAACCATGTTTTCAGGGGAGATTATGATATTGACTTATCAAGTTTATAAGGAAAATAAACTAAATAAGTCCGTCCATCATTTATAAAACATAAAAGGTGTAAAGTGCAATTTTATGATGTTCGTTTTTCAGAAAACATTTAGGTAAAAGGAAGATATTTACAAGTATTACTACAATGGGCGCTTCCCCCACTCTCTCTTCCGGGCCAGTCTAGAAAAAGTTTATGTTCATTGTAATTTTCGATTTGTAAATTATATTTATACATTTTCTCTTGTTAAAAAAAATCGTTGGAATTTTTTTTTAGTTGATGGTGAAACTACATGATGGAGTTGTATTCAGGTGAGCAAATGACCCACGTGTATGTTTTTTTTCTTCTTCTCCCAGAAGTATAATGTGGCCCCATTATTATACGGTGGTATTTCTATGTATACCACCGTAAGGAGAGCCCTGACGGAGGTTTAAGTCCGGGTCATCGCTCCGGCAGTCGTGAGAGCAGACGGGCGAAAGGTATGGCCCTTGCGCAACTCCAGCTGTTATTAACTCCTCTGTGTCCCACCTTCGCCTTTAAGTAGCCGCCGCTCTCTGGTGAATCTCAATGAGTAGGCATCCTCCCTTTCGGGAAGGACTCGTAAAAGGAGAAGAGCAGAGAATAGGCCGGACCGTGCTCATTGAGAGTTTCCTTTATCAGCAGTTTTCGGAGACTAATGATAAGCTTATGAAATAGGGGGAGGCAACCTTGGTGGAATGATGCAACGTACTACCAGACAGGTTCATGGTCGCTCACTGCACCTCCCCTGTCAGCTAGATACCATTCTTTCTGGACAGCCCTTCATTATTTGTCATTATTCAGGAGTATCAGAAATTTAAATAAAAGGTTTTATTTGGTTTTAGTTTATTATCCTACGTAAATTTTAAACAATTAATGAGAGGGAATAGAATAAAATAATCTATCTGTCCTAGCCAGGAATCGAACCTTGATCAATGTCAGCTCCTTCGAGTTTAAGACGATGTTCACGTCTTTCTTGTGGGTTAGGCTCTCGCTATTAAAGGGAAAATTTAATAAGATATCTAGCTCGTCCTGGTGGTGCATTGGTTAAGCACGCCGGCCCGGATAGCAGGAGATCCAGGTTCGATTCCTGGCTGGGACAGATAGATTTTTTATTCTATTCCCTCTTATTAATTGTTTTAAATAAATGGATTTAGTAAAGTTGTACACCCTCCTCCTTCTTGTGTGTTTAACCTGTCTCCTTGTTCCTCCCTTGTTCTCACTCTTTTTATTTGTCTTTTTTCTTTCTTGTTCTTATAACATAAGCTTTAATTTAAATAATTACAATAGATTTATTTTTGCAGGATAAGTTGTTTTCAGGATACATGGTGTTTTTAATATTAAAGTAATTAAGTTGTAGTTGCATTGCGGTAAACTCAGTCACCTTGAACGTGAATTAAGTCATTTGTTTAGTTGCAGCTAATGAATAATGTCCGTTTAGTTGTTCTGCTAAATACCCACGTACCTGCATATGTGGGGAGAATCGGTTGTTCGCTGCCTAGAGGTCGATACATGGCCATCTTGCTTTCTCCTTTCGGGAGGACTATCGCCTTGGGAAAGTACTCGAGGAATGTCCGCTCACAAAGCCGGACGCTGACCGCCCATCGGGAAAATTGCCGAGAAAAGTACACCCCTTCCTCCGAAATGAAAAGTTTGATTCCGATCTTCAGTTTTCCTTCCTTCCTTCAAGACATCTATTATATTTGATAAGTCTTCGTGTTCTGAAGGTCCTCGCCTCATGAGGATTTAGCCCCTTCTCGCTCGTTTCTTGTGTTTAATTCCCAGTGTCTTTCCAGGCATCCGCATTTATATGAGGACAAGTGCGTTGCTTCCGAAATTTGTCTGGTAGTCAAACAACTTGAGTACAGAGAATTTTTATTTATTGTTAATAACAATAAGAATTTCACCTTCTTTGTTATGACAGTTATTACTGATATTTTGGAATTTATTCTCAAATAAGATAAGAAAAAACATTTTAATATGATTTAATATGAGTTACAGAATATTTGTGGTTTAGTATAAGCATTGATTGTTTAAGAAAATATAGTATTTGGGTGAAAAATACGCTTGTAGAAAATAATCTGCATAATTAATGTTAAGAATAATAAAATTGGTATGTAGTTGTTGGCAGTTTTGATTATCATTATTTTATTTTATTATCGTAATTTGCTGATCTAGTCAGAAATGTAGTGTTATAGTTTGTTTTATTCTATAAAAGTAATTATCTAATGAATTATTATGGTAATAATTTTTAAAACCACTTTGATATACTTAATGAGTGAGATATTTTGGTTTTTATTTTATTTTAAATAGAAACTCAGTATGGAAGGTCGTTAAATATTAAGCCAAATAAATTTTTTACTTTTCGGTAATTCCTCCTCTAATTTTATCCTTTAAACTTAAGGTGTATATCTAAATCATTGTACAGTTTCACATCTACGTACCAAAAATTACGCCCATTGCAGCTAAAACATTTTTTTAACTTCCACTTGACTAATCGGATAATACCTACTGCTATTCTTCCGATTTTGCTCAATAACGAACTTACCCTTTCATTCAAGCTTTTTTTATAGCTCATTTTAATAAAATATCTGTGTTTAGTTTCAATACTCTAAACTAAATTGTACGCTCGCTGAACGCTCTTGATATTTTAAGTAATTCTCTTATCATATTCGTTTAATTTCGCTCTGCAACAATCTTAGCCTTTCAATTAACATTACCAAACATGGTAAATATCCTGAATTTTAAATAAATTGAATATTTGAATTGAAAGAATAATCAATAACAATTAAATATGCTTAACAAAAATAATTCTTGTCTTATCTATTACTTTAACAAAATTAAAAATTAATTTAATTTTGAATGATAGTTCAATTTAAAAGTGGTAAAAGTATTTAAATATGCAGAAAATATATACTTTGATTTTATTGGAATCCATTTTTTGTTAGAATTTTGATTTCCATTTGTAAAATTATTAAATTTGATAGCTTTTACATACTATTTATCAGTTAAAGTTAATTTTGAGTTATTAATAGTTGAAATTCAAATAATAATTTGTTGTGTATTAGCCGTATGTATGACAATACTTTTATTTATAGTTAAGTCCATTTCCTTGGCATGTATTGAATATCTTCGTCATCCTTTCTGGTTAACGTTTGGGCTATTAGTTAATACGTTGAGAATAGACCTTCTTCTATTTTGTGCTATGCATTTATGGTTGTGTCTCTATTTTGAATCATTGCTCAATGGTTGTGTGTGTTGATTTTAATGAATTCCTTCATTGCGGAGGGTCCCGACACGAAATACTTCTCCTGAAGATAGTGTGGAAATATACTAATGCACCCGGCCGTTTCTCAATGTAGTGAATCACTGTAGAAGGTCTCGGTTTCGAGTGCTTCACATTCACTTTTGAGTGGAGCCATTTTCATCTGCAACGCTTCGGAAAACCGCGGGTTTTCTAGGACGCCCCGAGGGGCAGCCAACGGGCCTACGCACGAACACTTACTGCTCCTTCTCTTTCTTACAGTAGCTACTAGGGGTTGGCCAGGTCTCCACGATTTTATACCAATATAAAAATATATTTTGCACAATTTTCCAATTTCTATGGCAATCTATTGAGATTGCAATACAGTCATTGGCCTATCTTGAAATAATGAAGACTACAGAGTTATCTGTGTTACTATATGTAAGTATTAATAAGACAATAAACATTACTACTTTTTAAATAGGAAATGAAAATCTTTAATTTCATCAACTCCCATTATCAATTATTCATTTCTCAGAAATTTCACTCCACTCCATTAATTTTTCAGAATATTGACTTTTTCAACAGAAAGATGGACTTTTACTAATCATACCTGTAGCATATGATTTTTTAAGATAACACCATATGCATGTATTAACTTCAGAAGGTTAGATCATTGGTCTAACGCTCCTGAAGACGGAACTTGTGACCCTAAAATGAATGAATAGAAGGCAATAAAATAACTATGAGAAGACTGTACAGCCTCATATTCAGATCACATTATCAATACTTCTTTATCACTCAACAAGAGCCACCATCCTCACCATCTACTCTTTTCTGAGACCTAGCCATATAATCCACAACAATTGTTTAAACACCTTAGCCTGATTCTTAAAAAATAATAGAATTTTTATCCCTAATAATATCCATAACATCAAAATATTTTACTATTCTTCTAACCTTTTAATCGCTCAATAATTCTCTCTACATGAGGAATGGGACAAAAAATTTTCAACCTTAACTGCTGCACAANCCAGGAGGTCGCGAGGCCATCTCCGTTTTAGTCGCCGGGGAGGATTGTGGGGATTGGAGTCCGACGACAGGGATTGGGCAAATGGATTGGGATGAAATTGGAGTTTATTGTGGATGAGTTTGAAGCGGGTGGAGATAACGTTTTTGACAAAGGGAATATTAAAGTCGTGATAAAGGGTAGAGTTGGACACACAATATGGAGCGATAGCAATTATTCTGAGAATTTTGTACTGAAAGGATTGCATTCGTTGGGTATTAGAAGGCTTAGATTTTACTAAATTAGATAATAGGAAGTATCTAGCTGACTACGCAGCATTCACAAGGGGAGTGTCGACCGAAGAAAAATCTGACTCTTAAATGAATTTGCATTGAAACCATTTTTGTAGTACCAGCCGTAGACAGTTATATCGGGTGCCATTTCCTCCTTCAAATGCAGGGCAAACTAAGCAACTATTCCATAATCTTTCATTAACTGTGTGATTAATTGACAAATTTAATTTTGTAACCCGGAGAGAAAGAGGAATGAGACTAGAACAGAAACCTGGCAGTATAACGATTAAAAAGGAAGAGGGGTTGGTAACTCAGACATCGTAGTTATATTCTTAAATATCCTTCTTAATAAGGACTGCCCTAAAAATGGTACAGTACAAGAATTTTTATAGAATAAAATTTTGCTCTTAATGTGATCTTAAAAAATTGTTTGCTTTTTTCCCTGGACTACCAAGACGGATAGCCATTCGTCACGCCATGTTCATGGTGAGTTCACCTTATTGGTTAATTGGCGGGTGAGGTAATTGGTAGTGACTTGTAAAATTAAGTAAGCCAACACCTTACTAATGATTAGTGCACGCGAGAGGATGCTTGTGTTTTCCGTTATACTCACTTCTTATTAGCACATTTCCCTCAACGGAATGGGACATTGAAAATTCTGAAAATTCCTTCCCTCAANCGTAATCTAAGCATATTTTCCATATTTTATTAAAAATAGATATAAATTATATTAATGGGAAGTGAATTTTCAAGCCAGAATAAACAGTTATAGTACGAAAAACAGCTACGTCCACAAAGCTTGGATCGTGATTGGCCTGGAAGTAAATGAGGTGGAAGGTCACTTATCGTAGTTACATTCGTAAATTTCCTCATGAATAGGCGTTTAAAAAAATTGGGAAATTAAATTTTACACATATTTTGTTCCTATAAAAAAATTACATAACTAAAATAATACGGAGGGTTGCCAGGGTAGTTCATAAGATCCATCGATATGTCGCAGTCCTTGAACTGTGGGGTCAAATCCCGCCCCTGGGCTAGCCTATGTTGGTAAGCATGAGCTTCTCCTGAGCCAGAGGTGTTTAGAATGGGATGGCAACCTGTACATAGCTCCTCCCTTTATGACACTTAGTGCTTTAATGGGAGGCTAATATTATAAATTTTTAAAAAATAATACGGAAGATATTGAATTTTGGTGTTCCTCTAATTTTCCCCTTGAATCGATTTTCTACATTAACAAACTTATTCAAGGGTTTTCAATAAAGCATTTAAATACTGACTTTGGTTTTACTATTTAAAACACTTTGACGCTAAAACACTTACAGACATATTTTTTCCCCCACAAAGTTTTGGAGACATTTTTATTTATTTATTTATTTTCTCGACATTTGAATATTTCACATGGTCATCTCACAATTAAATTAATTTAATTTACCCACTAAAAATATGCTAAAACTAATAAGTCCTTATGTTACATTAACATTATGCCGTTTATTGCTTATCTGAGAATTAATCATATAATATCTTATAATTGTTTTCTTTTTGCAGGAACTCCTTGTAAATACTAATCAAGAAGAACTGCAGAGGATCGCGACGTACTACTTCGACGGACTAGGGAAGTCATTCAGGCCTATGGTGACTCTACTCATGTCGAGAGCTCTCAACTATCACATGAACAAGATGTAAGTACAATGTGTCGAGCCTTTGAGGCGTACATGTCAGTGAATATCTTAGGAATCTCTTTAGTAATTCTCTAACAATATTATTCAGACAACAGAGCGGTAAATATGCCCTGTTAAATCAAACTGTTTAATAAGTTCCTCAAAGTTTGTCTGCCCTACCCGACAAGTACCCTACCCATCAAGACATGCCCTCAAACGTTCTCCACTTATAAGGTTTGTAAATAAATTATTGTTTTGTGGCATTTCTCTGATGTGATTAATTTTATATGAAATTGATGAAATTATTAGAAACATTGATGATCCAGCAGTTTTACTATAAAAAAAAAATGAATCAATCTACATTCGATTCATAGGATGAAAACCAAACACAGTTAATTTTATTAATTTAAATCTTTAAAGATAAAAACGTTTGTAAATTTCAGAAATTTCTAATCGTAAGTTACACATATCCGTCCTGCTTACTTCACTGTAGATATGAATATGAATTCTTATTCAAATAAGGACAAAAATAATTCGTTATTGTTTACAATTAATGACGGATTTATAAGTAAGAATTTTGTATTTACTCAAAACCTTTGTTGAAAGCTTCTATAGAGACTTCTAGAATCTATTTCTTATAATTCACTGTAACACTCGTTTCTTGAATTATTCTCCCTGGTGAAAGAGTTGTCCTCAATGTCCCTAGGCACTGGCAATCTACCAAGGAGTCAGTCAACTCCACAAGAGTTAGGTTCTCAGCTTCCGAATCTGTGGTTATCGCCCTGAAAGGTATAACAACCGAACGCACGATACTAATATAAATTTGGAAAACCGCCATGGGGAGGGACAGGGCTTTTCTTCCATACGTAAGGTCTTGTACGATATTTGGCTGATATTTCAGGGTGTGAGTTAAGGTCTGAAATCGCCCTTTGGCAAGGAGTGAGTCTCGTAAATGAAAAGTCGATATTTTCATTGTTATTAGTATTATGAAAACAATATATATAGGGATGTATGAAAAATATATTTTTTTAAAGATTATGTACTGTATGAGTTTTATGAAAAAATGAATATTAATGGTAAAATTTGAGAAAGTAAGAAAAATAATGGAGCTGTCCCCTCTCATTTTTTTGAATTATAAATGTTGTCGGAATCTACTTCTAGTGGGTAGGTAGGAGCTTGTAGGACAACATTTAAGCACGTTTCATGCAAACCTTTAGCTATTCTTCCACTACAGTTTATAGCAAAAGTGGGGTGCCAAAGAAGGAGTGTCAAAACCACCTCCACCTAAACAAAACAACTTATTGATGTCAGTTTCTGAAAAGAAATCTCTGCTGTTCTGAAAAAAATGACACTATTTTTACTCCGGTTTTTGTCTATGAAAAGTTTTTGAGTTTCTAGTTGTTAAGTCTAGTTTTCTATTTATCTGGCTTCTTTGTTTCGCATTTTTTACGGAAAAATCACCAAATTTACAGTTGGTGCTAGGCTCTTAAAGCCGGGGGAAATATTTTCTTACGAAATGTTCTTTTCATTTTTTAGAATTTATTTTATTTTTTGAGTGGTGACTGTGTTTCTCGTACCTGACATTTGTTTCATAAGTGTACTGTGTATGATTCTTTTCAATTAAATTTTAACTATATTCAGAAAATTACTGTACAAAAAAAATAAAAATAAGATATTTTTTTGGCTTATTTGATTAATGTGCTTTTCATCTATATGTTTTTTAAAATTTTTTATAAGTATCATCTTCAAATATCTTGTAATAAAAAAGCCATCATTATATCTTTAATAAAAATTGCATTGCGTCGAAAAGAAGAAGGAAGATGATGTATTCCGCTAAACTCTTAAATATTCCCTACAGTATGTAGTGATATGCAATATGCAAAAATCTGTCACGAGACCAGTCCTAATAGGTACATTTCTTCGGAATCCCCTAAATAGTCACAACCAACTTGAAACAAAGTTATTGAGTTCATTGAATATAAACTTTATTTCTTTATTTTGAATTAACACAATTAATCTATACGATGTAGGAGTCTCATAACAAGTACCTCTTGAAATATATGAAACAATGAAAACTGCTTGTCATGTTAACTCCTTCTCAGAATTGTTCTTTTTTGGTTCGTTAGTTTGACCTTAAGTCTTCCTCTCTCTCTCTCTCTCTGAGCTGTAACTTCCTACTCCATAGTTAGCGAGCTGTACTGAAGGTTAAGTGGATGAAGTTGTCTTCTGCAATAAATTGTTCTTCGGTTATAGTTGCCTTCTCATTCTGTTAAATTATCAATGTGTCTCCCTTTTCTAATCGTTCCTTCTCTGGAAGGCCGCGTCACCGAGGAGGAACAGGAAGGCTGACTCTACCGGGAATCTTATTTCGTATTCCTTCGGGATGCTCTTCCATTCGTTTCATGCCAAACCTCGCAGTCCGTCCCTCTACAATTGAGGCGTAAGCGTGAGTATGCCATGCAATGCCCCCCGCCGGCTATCCGATTGGCAGGATCCCAAATATTTTCTACATGCGGCGAGGGTCCTACGTGCAATCACTTTCAAGATTTTGCGCTGTGATTGGACTGTCGGGAATCAGCATGTCCTCCATATCTCTCACATCAGTCAAAGAATTCCTGATTAAAAGGAGTTTGAAACTCCTTTCCTTTTGCCAAGCCAATTGAAATATATTTGGAATTCAAATACATTTAATCATAAATACTTACCACAGATAATAAATAAAAGTACCACAGAAGAAGATGAGACTCTGAGCGTGACGCTGGGGGCTCAAATCCCGAGGGCAAACTTTTAACGAGTATTAAAAGCCTGCCCAAATTCATGTCTGCTTAGAATAGGATTAGTATCTGTAGATAACCTCTTTTTCTACAACATTAACAAAAAAAAAAAAAGAGATGGAATTGGATTAGTCTAAGTCACAACAAATAAAATCACTAAGGCTGGTTCATGACTTACAAGGAAGGAAGAGTGAAATAAGCTCTAAAACTTCATAGAAACATTTTTAAATATTTTTTGTACTACGTGATTGTCTTATGAATATATAGAACTTACAAATTATCTAAGAGAAAATTTTATTTTCATCTATCAGATATTTTGCTATTGCACGAATAGTATCGAATTAATAATCCTTTAAGCCAACTAAAAAAAGAATAATAAACCAATCAAAGCGAATAATTAATCTTCGAAATCACTTCTATTCCTCCATTACAGCTAGAAATAAATTTGTCTCCTTTTTTTTTTTTTTTTTTTTTTTGTTTAAATAAAATGTTTTCTTTCTTCTTATGTTCTGCGAGCTGAGATACTTTTAACGAAATTCGCACATTTTTGTCTTTATCCAGCATAGCAGCTTTCCGAGCTGACTATTTCAAGCTGACTATGTCCCACTGATATGTTTGTATTCTGCTCGATAGAGCCATGACAGCCGCTCTATTTTCCCGTGTGCATACACACATGCATGCGCACACGCACGCACACACACACACACACACACACACACACACACACACACACACACACATACATACATGCATGCGCACACGCAAATATTCTTGAAATGTGCAGAAAGCTTAAATTCCCTATATATCCTCTTGTTCATTGTGCCATGTGTCGATCATACAATTTTGCTCGTATGAATGACTGTTGTCCTTTGTTCGAAAGTTTGATTCATAACTTACTTACTTTGTATGCTCCTTAAATTAGGCACATTTGCCTTCTATTTCACATTCTCGCGATTTCTTTATTTCCACACTATACTTAAGTTTAATGAATGCAACAAGACTCTCGTCCGACCCACGTCATCCTCCTCAGATATGCCCCGGATCGGTAGTCTCTGGAAACGGTTTTATAGAGGTGTGATCTGAATATATTGAGACCTCATTAATGGACTTCTATTCAATGACTGCCTCAAAATAATTCAGTTACTGAATATTTTAAAAAATGAATAAAAATTTAAAATTCCTTTGTTATTATTAGTACTAAGGAAAACAAGTAGAATGTAAATTTAAAAAAAGTGTAATCTTAGTATTTGAAAATTATATTGTACGAATTTATACAATAACACCTATTAATGAAAATATTTAATGAAAATAATAGCGTAACGTCGAGGGTTGGTGGACCTCTGTTTTCTTTTTTAAATACAGAAAAGCATTTATTTTTTTTTTTGCTTTCTATTGTAAGCGATTGAATATATTCCTTTTCGGTTACAGTGAGAAAGGCTCATTTATTTTCTCCTTTTCAATCGTTTGATCAAATAAGCGATTTATCCATCCGTGGGTCTATATACTCGTCCTTCTTTAATGGAACACAGAGAATTTTCGTATGGTTAAACTCCTTCGTGACTGAGCAGGAGATTTCCCGGGTAGTTGAGAACGAGGATTCTCCTGGGAAGGATTCCTTTGTTGTCCCGTCAGTTTGGAGGGCAGAGTAGTTGCGCGCTGGAGGGACACATCGGTAGACACACGAGGCTTCGGGAAAGTAGCTTCCTTCTCCAGGCTATCATGGGCAGATGCCCACACTAAGTGCAGTTTCCCTGCCCGGAGCAACTGGTGCACTTGACCTCCGAGGAGCCTCGTTCAGGGGAGCCTTCGCAGCTACTGTGCTTTCTCACGGCGGCGGGCCTTGCATCTTCAACCCTTCTCCTGGGAAGGATTCCTTTGTTGTCCCGTCAGTTTGGAGGGCAGGGTAGTTGCGCGCTGGCGGGGCACATCGGTAGACACACGAGGCTTCGGGAAAGTAGCTTCCTTCTCCAGGCTATCATGGGCAGATGCCCACACTAAGTGCAGTTTCCCTGCCCGAAGCAACTGGTGCACTTGACCTCCAGTGAAGCCTCGTTCAGGGGAGCCTTCACAGCTACTGTGCTTTCTCACGGCGGCGGGCCTTGCATCTTCAACCCTTCTCCTTGCGTAATAACTCCCACCTCGTCATTTTCCTCTTCCTTTTCGTTTCTAGTATTTACTTACTTATAATCAAGGCTTTCAAAGTTCTATAGTCTTAATTTTATCCTAGATAATGGCATCTCAATTAAATCGTGAATTACACGTTAATAAAAATCGTTAAAATCTTTATGATGATACGATAGAAATTGACGAATTCAAGACAATACTTAACATCTTGGTTATCTCAGAGTCAGTCACAGTTTCACAAGCAACAGGTCGGTATCATCAGTTTTCCAAATTCCATTTACTGTTTCATCTTGCCTCATTTTATGTATATGTAGTATGTTTGTTTCTGTGACATTCATTACATATCGAAAAGTTTAATAATATGCACACTTTGACTTAATGAAGTACAAATCTGAACCATAAAGTTTTAGTATAATATGTTTGTATGTGTGTAAAACGAGGACGTTTGGTTGTTAAGGTATTGGACTCTTGATCCATAGGTCCCAGGTTCAATGCTCACAGTGCACACGGTTGGTTTCTTTCTTTCGGTGCTTGTGTCTGTAACGAGTCAGAGGATTCCTGGTGTATTTCTCCTAGAAAACATTCAGCCCTAATTGGGTACCATTTTTCACTGAATGGGGAAAAAAATTAAGGTGGCCAGAACAGTGTGCTGACCAAACTGTGCCTCCTGTAGCATGCTGTGCTTCGAGAATAAATACATCCTTAACATGGTTGGTCCTATTGCAGGACTGGTTTATATATAAATTATACACATAACTGTAGCAAATGATTTGCACAATATAAACACGTACAGTACTGGGTGTCGAACATAAACTGTATCATGTGTTTTTCATGGCTAAACATGCGATTTCATTTTTAAAAAAAAGTCTCTAGNATATATATATATATGCTAGTATAATCACGTAATTTCATCATGGACTCAATGATACACCGTATTCTTGCATGTCTATGAAGTGTTGCATACATGCGTTGTAGTATTTGATAGAAATAGTGTTTCTCTCTTGTAGAAAATTATTACTTTCTATCTTGCTGAGAGTAAAACAATTCCTCAATGCAACATAACTCAATATCCTACATTTATGTAACTACGAATAGTATATTTGTTGGTTTAAGTGCAGTCTAAACATGAGGTGTGAGGTGAATCTTTAGCCGAATGTTAGATTACTGTTGTCTTCAAATATGATCGAACCAATATTATTAGGTTATGCAATTTCTAAATAATACCAGGTAATAGTTTTTTTTTTAATTTTCACGTATTTAAACATAACATATGGTTACCTTAAGATGTCAGTTGACTAAATTCAAGTTACATCTGTTGGTGTCAGTACAATTCGCTCAGGTTGACCCCGATCTCCTGTCCACCTTAAAGAACACCTCAGATTGGAACTCCGCTTCATGGTCTACAATTTTATTCTTAACGAAGCAAAGTAACCAATACAATATTTACGGGAGTGAAGACCATATTGCCTTATACTTATAAATAATGTTCTCCAAAACCGGTTTCATGATCCTTTTTTTAGTATTTATAGCAAACGTTTACTAAATGTTTATATAGGGCAAAGTTTTACTTCCTTTATAGTTGGAGTATCTTGAAAGGCCTATTTTTACCTGTGTTTGTATGTTAGACCAGATTTAAAAATAGTTATTTTATCCATTTATATTATATAACATTTCTCTGAAAACCTTATTTTAAGAAAGATATATTTTCATTGATTTACCATGGCTTGTGGTAAAATAGAATGAGACACCATTTACCAGCTAAAGCAAAATGGATTTTTTTTTTCTCAGATCACATTACATACATATTACTCTAGACAACAGTCACCTTGAGTAATTTGGTTGGAGCTGATTTTGTCAATTTTAATACCCGATCTAAGAAATGAATTTATTACTCTAACATTGACCCCAAATAAGTTGAGCCCCTTTGTCCACTGTATATATGTCAGGCGTATGCTTATTCGAGAAGCGGCAAAGAATGCGATTGGTTAAGCAACACTAGTAATTGCATTGGAATTGTCCTGTGAGTTACGTGTTATTGTTGGCCGACATTGGAGAGAGCGGGCAGGTCCTGGACAGGTTACGAATGGGAGCCGATTGCCTGTGAAATCTAGATGCCTCTCTCTACCCCAGTGGGTTCGCAGCTCTACTTTCCGTCCAACTTAAACGGGTGTTGCAAGCCTCTTCCTTTCTAATTAAGAGTGAGTAATAATTCAAGACAGCGACCTGTGTATTATAAGTATATTTTGTGTTCTGTATTGTAATACATAGTTATTTTATAGTTGAATTGCTCTTTGGCATTTGGGGATTGTGCTGTGAACGAGAGTGAGTCCCAAGAGTTAGGCTTTCCTTTTTATTAGCTTTATTTTGTTTAGATAAATAATAAATTCCCTTAAGAGGATATGAAATATTTGTTTAAGTTGATCTGAGGAAATCCTAAATGAATTTTATGTATTTTGAAATTATTTGAGTTATAAAAAGAAATTCGACAGGTATCATCTTCAAATATGAGCATAATCGACAGCCATAAAGAGGAAGTCAAGGACTTGGAGAACAGGTTTCCGAGGCGAACGACTTCATATGCTGCTAAAAATGCGTTATGCACAAGGCGAACGAGTCTTACTTCAATGCGAACTCGCCTCATTCTCTTGGAGAATGATTTTCTGGGAGAACGAGTTTCAGGTTCAGTGAGAACCAGTTCCTTGACCAAGAAAATTGACATGATGTCAGTAAGGATCGGCCTTGACAGTTTTAATTAAATTGTGCACTATTTAGGAAGCAGGAAGAAAATCGTTGACACTTATTCAGAAATTATTATTTGAACTCCTAATCTTTATTTATCTTACAAATGTCTTCTTCAAATCTGCCCCCAAACAAAGTTACCATTATACATATATAATGGTATATTATATATGTATATATTTGACTGATTTATCTAATTTAAAATAACGTCAATTCATTATGTTTTATGTAAATTTCTTCTTTTTTTTTTCTGCGATCCTTGAAAACCTACCCTGCTCTATCTTTTCTTTAAAGATTTTTTCGTTGCTTTCCAAAATCTCTGCTCCCTTACTATACTATAGATCTTAATATATATGCTATTCAGAAATTTTTGAGGAACTAAAAATTTATGAATGATCTCTATTTTTCTCAGTTATATTATTCAGATTTGTGTTATAATTCAGAAATTTCATTTATTTTACTGCACAAATACAAGTATCACTAATGTATCCTGATCCTCAGTAAAGTCATAAATTGTCTCAGCATCTTTTGATCTCTCACCTGAAGTACAACTCTTATTACTAAATGCACATTTTCCTCTCTCATCTTATGGTATTGCTACTGTCTACTTGCTTGCGTGTCATACTACGCCATTTTAAGACAGTTTCCAGTAGACATAACCCCTCTATATTCTATACCTATTACTCCAAGGCTACCAAAGTATCCCAGGTTTCAATGGAATGGTTCGTCCTCCTTCGTCTTCAGCCAAGTTGTGCCGTCTTATGATACTCGCTCACATTCTCCAAGAAAAGAGTGAAATCTATTTACCCAACATGTCTACGTCTCGCCTTAGGGGCCTGCCGTTATCAATATAATCATGTTATACGTTGCACATGTCACAGTCAAAGCTTAATCGCTCCTAGCACATACGTATTCTTCTAGCCTCACTTCTCATATCAAGAGTTAGTATCTTTCAGTTATGTTGGTCTGATGTTTAGCTCACTCCTCCACTTCCCTTATGTATTATTAGTTTATATCTAGAACATAGCGTACTTCTTTTATTAGCCCTGCTTTTTATTTACTTTTTTTTTCTTTTTTCTCATTTTTGAAATAGCTTAATCCTCTACTTTAAATGGGTACCGTTGCTTTCTTAGTGCAAACTGAATTCTATTCTTGCCACAATCTCCTCTCTCAGTACAGATACATTACATGTTAAGTACAGTTTCGTCAGGGCTGCAACGGGTTCAGACCCCTACACAGGTACCAGGATAATGGCGATTCACAAAGAAAAAGCTGTTATTTCATGACGTGCTGATTTACTTTTTGTTGAGACCTATTTATTATTTTAAATATGGATTTTTTTCTTTCAAGGAACTCTGTGCTTTCATTTTTCATGGAAAAATTCGAAAAATGTCTTACAGGACATTTTTTTATCTCTGCTTGTGAATACAACCTATTGAAACCTCTGTATCGAAAATTTTTGTAAGTCTACTATCGACTATCGATATTAATATAATGCACAACCCCTCCCCCCAAAAAAAGGAGACAAGGTTTGTCCACTTCCGCCAGAACCTGTGTGAAAGTCAATAACGAAATTGATAAATTCACCAGAAAAAATCATCAATATAATAATTTAAAAAAGGTTTTTTTTTTAAATATTTAATTTAAATCAGAACAAAAATATACACATTTAATATGCATATTTACCTATGCACGTGCATATAATCATGCATGCATTAAAAAATAAAAAATAAAGGAAAAAACTAATTTAAAAAAAAACCTTTGTTTCCGCGTAGGTAACACTGTTCCGTAAAAGACTTGTGAGATACGGAATTATAATATACATGTGAATACATGCGCGTCGCTCATGTAGATAATACTCTACATAAATAAATATAAAATTTACTTTAATTAGTTAATTATTTCGTTGTTTGTTGTTTAGAGGCGCTCAACGACCATTATCAGCGCCTGTTATTTTTATTAATTAATTCATTTATTTATTTATTCTTTTTTTAAATAATCTCTAAAGTAATCCATATTTGCTGGAGATCACATGGTCTCGTGTATGAGTAGCCCAAGCAAGAGTAGTCAGGGGACACGCCAACACGCCCAGACCCCCGACCGCTGCCTTAGGAGGCCCACATCTAGGTGGCTGGTTGTCTGGCCTGGGGTTGAGGGTGTGACTGGTGGTGCCAGGCCAACCACACCCTCCAGGCCTACTTGTAGTGAGACCGTTAATTATTTTATTTGTGCCAAATAAAAGCAGGAGAGCACCAAAAAAGGCAGTGTTAAATAGACAATGGCAGAGTTTGGGTTTAACGGAATACTGCATTAATTAATTCATTATTATACATATAAATATATTCGCTACGATTTATTGTAGTTTCTCTGTTGTATAAGTACTATTTGCTTGTAGTACATCTGTAAAAAAGATTTTTTGACTGTTCTATAAAATTTACCAAAAAAATTATGATTTAAATGTTATTTCCTAACTTTTTCCTACCATTGATTTGCTTTATTTTGTTTTTGTTCCGAAAATAAATGATTGTGACAGAAAGGGAGGAGTCTTTATTTTTCTTCATACTCTTCTTTTCGGCTTGCTAGATATTAGATATTATTTTTACGAAATTAAAATGGAACCTATAGTAAGGAAATCTGCACAATCTCGCGCAGTATATATGTACAATCGCCCAGTTGTAAATATTAGTTCGTGTTACTTGTAAATGAATCCCCTTTATTTCATCATTCTTCTAATTTGTGTGGATGAAATAGTATTTGTGAAAGTCTCTTTGCAAATGGCATCATACGAAGTATGAATCTTTCAACTGAAAAAAAAACCAAAAAAACTGAATTAATCCTTTGAATAATTAGTCCGCAGCTCGGTATCTTAATGTGTTAGATTGTTGTAAATTTATTTTATGTATTATGTCAGAGGAAGGGTACCATAAAATTCATTTGGTGTTGTCTATGTTCTAAAATGGTTTCCATATTTAAATAGTTAAAATAATAATTGTAATTCACAATTATATATATATGTATATGTATATATATATATATATGTGTGTGTGTGTGTGTGTGTTTTAATGTATAATATTGTTATATTTAATTTGTAAGTATGAAATCAGAAACGACTGAAATTTAAAAAAATATCAATAATGAACTAAAATTAAGAAATGTTTAGTCGAAATTGTTTATTTACCATACATTCAATTTCATCATATACGTGTTAAATAAATTATTAAAAACTGTAAGAACTTCCAATAAACCGCTATTAATTAAATATTTAAGTTAAGATAAATCGCAAACACCTATTTGAAATCATTATGAATATTATCATGCATCATTCACTTGCTAATATTTTGCACCAACTATTAGTTCCAAATAAATTCTTAATATCTATTCATCAATTAAGAATAAAATAACTGTTGTTTAATTACAGACCATAAATATTTAATGTTTAAAACACATTATTGACAAGATTAAACAATAGTCCATGTCCACTATCGACAATTTTTACAGAATGAAGAAAACATTGGGACGCAATAATGTAAAATATATTGAGTTTGAAAAAATACAAGTTAAATTTAAAGCTATAAATTTATATGGTACCCTTTGTAGTCTTACAATTATTCTCTTTTTCCTAAAATAGAACTGTATCGAATTCCTTATTGAGCTGTGCTTTAGTAAAAATGTCAAAATGTATCAAATGTTTTACACATTTCCTAAAACTGTGATGGGGAAGTATCTTTTTCGTTACAGCTGTGTGTTTTTCCATTTGCAAAGTTATCACTACTTTAAGGAAGCCCCGTGCCATTGCTGATAACGACAACGAGTATGGTACTGATTGTGGTGTGAGTGGAGTCTGTGGTCCGGTTGCTATCTCGCCCTAACGAGCTCGGTGACGGTAGTACTGTGACATATCCGAGAGATGGCGGCTTTGACCTGAAATAGCTTCACGCGGCAGCCGGTTCTTGTGCAGCTCCCCAAAGGAGTGTCAGATGGCTTTCTAAACAGGCCGGCTTCGACTTCACTCTGCTATAGCTGTACAACTTGTTTCGTTTTACTTACTCTCGTCTTGTGTAAGTCTGGGCCGCTGGACTCCTCGCTCCTGTAGGAAAAGTTGTGAGGAAATGGCGTTTCTTCCTTCCCTTCTCATCAATTCCTCACAAATGTCAGAGATTAGCATAAGCGCAAGCTTGCTTATGATTTTATGTCAAAATCTCCATGGTTTTACACAGTTTAAATCCCCCTCGGGTATTTCCTAATGCATTTCACGGATCTTAACCTATATCCGTAATTTAAAAGCAGATAGATGTTAACTCATATTCATGTTTTTGTTTATATTTCAATATTCCGTTTGAACAATTATTGCACACTTCTAATCTCTTGAAGTTCTTGCGTTAGATATTTATGTCGTGTAGTGATTTTTTTTAAATATGAATTTAAAAATATCACTATTAAATGAATATGAATATGAAATATGAATGTAAATACAAAAAAATAAAATAAAAAAATACCGTAAATCAATAAAACAGCTGCAAGTTTTATTGATTTGCGGTATTTTTTTATTTTATTTTTTTGTATTTACATTCATTTGAACCAATTAGTGGCGGGAAGGATTATCTATAGTAGCCTTATATTCGAAACACCCTTGGTACAGGGTAATTGTTTACTTCTATATTGCACTAGGACTGTGGGGCTGCAACGGATTCTCTTGGCTAACTAATTCGTATTACTGCAGCGAATTTCTACGGCGAGTCCTAATATTACACGTGCTAAAGTATTATTTGTTGCATAGTTATCGCGTACATTGAAGAGAATAAAGAAATAATTGCCGACCCAAAATTTTCTCTTTATTTTGTCTTTAAGTTATTTCTTTAACGTGTCTTTAATTGTATTTTCTAGTGATTATAATAAAATCGAAATATTAATTTTTCTGAACAGGCTCTGTTATTTTCACGCATTCAATGTTGGCCTCTATGTTCGTAAGCTACCATAATCACGGGGTTTTTTTTTGTTTATACATACATTAATACATTGTACATTTCTTCACCCCTTTGGTATCTCGATAGTGACTATTGGTTGGATGGGCAAGAAAGCTAGAGAGAGAGAGAGCCGAATGCACATGTGACAGAGATGGAAAGCAGCAGATTTCTCTAAATTGTTGGGGAATGTATTAACTGAGGACAAAGAGACTCCTGTGTATTCCACCTAGGACATGGGCAAATAGCTGTACTTCCAACTTTCAGTATGGCCCAGACTGAGGTGAAGAGAATTAATAAAAAGTGGCTTTTAACCTCTTAATTAGCCCTGGAAATAATAATAATAATAATAATAATCGAAAGACATTGAATTAAAAACTATGTGAAGGTTTTAAATTAGTCAACACAATTTTTTTTTTTTTTTTTTTTTTTTTGGTAACTTACTACTTACTAGCAACTTTTAGTTGATGTCATGTTCATAGTTCATCAGGTAATTTCGTATCACTTCATTTGCATAATTATGATATATGTATGAAAATGAATGTCATGAATAATAAGTGTAAGGAATCCTACTCGCTTTAAACATTATGTACTGCATTTTATAAAATTTTCTCAGTTTTAAGAGAAATTATAAAAAAGAAACAAATTATTTTTGTTTAGTTAACCGCTTGATTATAATACATTTTGTGGTTTGCTGGCAGAAGAGATATGTTGCCGTGAATATTTCTTAATTAATTAGTAAATGATTCTAAAATGAAGTCCGTCCAAAACTTTTTACTACTGCCTTGTTTATTAGTAAAAAGCAATGTAATACAATTTGCTATGAAATAGCAGTCCGTGTGCTACGGTGGTGTGAGTGTAATTGGTACACCACCTATAGCGACCCTTTTACCCGTAGATATGTGCGGGTTATGGTGAGAATATGTCTGCGGACGTTGTGCTCTGAGGAGCATTACAAATGAAATAATTTGAGGAGGTCCGGTGTGACCGAGTGTCATGAAATTGGAGGCAAACTGATTCATTTCTAACCAAAACTTCATGTTTGTATGAATATATATATATATATATTTATTTATTTATGTATAAAACAACGCTTATTAATGAGCATTAATCTGAATATAGTGGTACCATGAGTAAGTACATCTCCCATTCTTCTCGGCTAGCATTGAGCCAGTTTTGGAACTCCAAGGTCCTCCCTTTTACTCTCTCCGGCGTATAGGATATGATTCGTCATTTACACATGTTCATCTTTCATCAGATATCTTTTCAGTGAACGCGCGAAGGACTCTTGTCTATCGTATGTTCTCCTTGAGTGTTGGGTTAGGCTTCCGAAAGGGGCGTATTGCAGGAAGGTGTGTTTCCCTTCACAGTTTACTTGTTATCTCGTGCTGACCTTAGCGCCTCAACTCTGCAAATATTGAGCATCCTGTTAACGGTGGCTGTGTATCTCAGACTTACAACAGTCGAGCGCCGTTTCCTTAGCTGGTCTTTTATTTTGTTTATTTATTTTATTTCATTTTTTTTTTAAGGGCGAATATTCTTTTGCTTTTATGACATGAACATAAAAAAATCATCTAGATTTTGCTTATAATACCATAATATCAAAAGGAGTGGGGATTACTTTCAATGTCAAGTACGAGTATAAAACGTTTTTCAATATAGCTGTGTAATATTTAGTTAAAACTCAACAAGTATGTACTTATTGATGTAAGATATATTCTTTAGTTTGGTTTAGTGGCATAGAAGAGCCTAATAAATATATTTATCTACTAAAATATCAAATACTTAGTTTACCCAGCTCCTGCGTGAAAGACTCATTTTTTTTTTTTTTTTTTTTCAATGGATTCAAGAGAAAGTGTTGATTTTACGGTGAAAACTTCTTAGAAATAGAATGAATCATACGTATTTCGAAAGCTATTCATAAAAATGTGTTTCATTTATTTTGCATTGATTGTCTTTTGTTACTGGGTATTTTTAGTTATAATGCATTAATTCCTGATAGAAGTACAGTTGCTTACTTAAGCTGATGTATGCCTAACCTAAACATCCAATCTGCTACCATTACATATTTCATTCTGATCACTACATAAAAAAAAGTAAACTTCAATTTCAAAATTTAGTTCATTAAATTATATTTTCTTATTTTGTATAGTAGGAAGAGCCGGGGGGGGGNAAGAAAAAGCTGTTATTTCATGACGTGCTGATTTACTTTTTGTTGAGACCTATTTATTATTTTAAATATGGATTTTTTTCTTTCAAGGAACTCTGTGCTTTCATTTTTCATGGAAAAATTCGAAAAATGTCTTACAGGACATTTTTTTATCTCTGCTTGTGAATACAACCTATTGAAACCTCTGTATCGAAAATTTTTGTAAGTCTACTATCGACTATCGATATTAATATAATGCACAACCCCTCCCCCCAAAAAAAGGAGACAAGGTTTGTCCACTTCCGCCAGAACCTGTGTGAAAGTCAATAACGAAATTGATAAATTCACCAGAAAAAATCATCAATATAATAATTTAAAAAAGGTTTTTTTTTTAAATATTATTTAACTTTGTTAACTACGTTAGCCTCGTACTCCTAAAATTTACTAGTTTCCTTTTACTTAGAAGAAGAAGAAGAAGTCTAGGTAAAAGTTATAGCATTTCAGTCAGTCCAAAACTATTGCAAATCTTCCTTCTCTCCAGTTTTTTATTGTTTGAATCTTACAATAATTACATATATATTTCATAAAATAAATTTGTTGGAGTCGTCTTTACCCGTAGATCATTCTCCTTTTCACCTTCAGAACGATTCTAAATGAGATTTGAAGAATAGTTATCACTAGTCCTATGATTTCTACCCCTGTTAAGATTAAACTCCGTTTTCCGAAAATTTTAGTGATTGAAAATTATGCCCTGACTATATGTTCAATAATTGAGAAACTCAATTATTTTGGTGAATTAAACCTATAGACTTGTTTTTGACTTTTTGAGCCTTAAGCATTCAGGCATTCAGCTTGTCAACATAGGTTTTTTCCATTGTTTTTTTGTTTTTTTTAAATACAGGGTTTTTCTTCGAAGAGCCGACTAAGTGTAAATATCTCTAGTCGACATGTGTGCTTACCTTGAACATCGTGGATACAATAACTTCAACATTCCTCTTAGAGGACTAAGTGTTTTATTTTAAAACCAATTGCCTCGACAAGCCTTCCCAAAATTTCTTGTACATCGGATGAAATTCGGGCATACAGACTTGCCCTAAGTTCTGTAACTCTTTAATCGGTTCGACCTATGCTGAAATTTAATGTGCGAAATGCCTGGACACGCTCAAAAAAAAGTATCGGTCAGACGAAAGGTTTTAACGATTCTCATATCAGATACGTAAATGCCAAACTTATTTTGAAAGTGTATATTCTCCCACGTCCAAGCAGCTTTAACTTTTTTGCCAAAATAGTCCAGTTAGTTTTCATTCCAATGCAGTGAGAATACCATCCAAGTTTTGTGTAGAAATTATTCGGTTTGAATGCAACCCTTTCTATCTTTGAATAATTTGTCTCTTTTCTCTCTTCATTTAAAAGAAAAAAAAATGTAGTCTCTTTTAACTTTATCTCTCTCATCCCCCTTGCTGATTCGAACTTAAAGATCATGAAGGAAAACAGTTCAAACATCGAATTTGATTTCTTTATTTTTAGAATTACAAACTCTAAGGTACGTGTATATATGTGTATATAATATATATATATATATATTATATACACATATATACATAAAATGATTGTACTACATTTGGTCCATATTCGGAATTACTGTTTATGTGGTCAAAAAAGGTGTGCGAATATTTTATATATCACGAAACTCTGAAACACTCACGACCGCAATACGTATAATAAAGAAAAAGAGGAAGAATATATAACAACACACACACATATTTAAGCAGTTGGGATAAAGAGTGTAGTGAACTCACAAAAGTAAAGAATTACAAAGATTAATATTTTCGGTTACTTCTCGCCATTCATCGTATANTGTGGAAGAGTTTATTGTTATGTGTCAAGGCTTCTTCATCTGTTTGATGCATATTTGGAGATTATTTCCTATTTCAGAACAAGAAGGTTAAAACAGTAGTGTACCATATTATTAGGATGTTAAGTTTTCGCACTACTTGATGACAAATATTAAATTTGTTATATTAAATTAGAATATGGTTACATTCTAATTAATGTTAACTTGGAATGTGACTTTACTGTTTTATTGTTTCCAATTAATTCTTTTTTTTCTTCACAAATTCTACAAATACAGCTCAATTAATAAATATAAGGAACATCTTGTAATTCAGAAAAATTTATTTGTGAGTTTTTGTTTCGTACACAGTTTTAACAATATTCTTATTATTACTGAATATTTTCTTTATTTTAAAAAATGACTTAACACATAACAAAATTTCTAGTCTTAATTTTCTAAAATATTTGCAAAATAGCAAAGTTAAAAAGTTTGGCCCCGTTTTTTACGTCAATAATGGGTTGAGAAATGCGGTACCGCAAACTTGATGTTCTTCCTGAGTCTGACAATTAGGGCATGCCCTAAGCATTCTCATGACATTTGCTTAAATAACAGCTCATGAGAACATGAAACAAAAAAAAGCCCGTATCGCATGAGCAGCGTAAACAAATAGATTAAAGATGGACACCGCAAGTTGGGTGGAAGAATTCTGTCGAGAGAGAGGGTATTCGCCTAGGAGAGGAGAGGAGTCAGGAGATGAGAAGACGCTCCAAGGAAGTCCGTTCTTACCCCATCTCAAGAAGAAGGATCATCTTGCCTAACCGTCAGAGGTCAATCTGCCCTCACCACGTGCAGCTCTTCTTTCGAAACGCCCTTCCCCAGCCCTCCTATCTCGGCTCGTCCTTCTCAGCCACTTCCATGCTCCCTGCTCCTATGTCCTCTTCGCCGACCTTCTGCGGATCTTCGAGGACTCTCAATACCAACAAGCATTGGGGACCTGACTATTAGATGAATCCAAAATCTTTTATTCTTCTTACTTTACTTTATTCACAGGTTTTTCCCCTAAATCTACTTCTTAGAAGTTTTGCTGTTAATTTTTTTAAATTTATTATTTTAATTATTCGTTTTGTATTCATCTCAACAAATGATTGGAAGCTTCTACCTCATTAACACTTTCAATTTCTTTCATTGTAGACATTTTCTCCATTTAATTATTTATTATTTTGAGCAAGGACCGTAAGCAGCTTGAAATTTTATAAAGATTAAAATTTCTAATTTAATTTCCATATGTTGAAGTTTAAAAAAAAATATATACGAAAATTGACCTGTAACCTTTCATGAACGTAAGTGCATTTGTCCGTCGTGAGTGAATATCCCTATTGTTAGTGGTGGAGAACTCTTGAACACCTTCTGCTAAGATAAATTACGCCACTAAACTCTCTTCTGTTGGCAAACAGCTAAGATTGGACATTAATGTCGTCCTAAAATGATTCTTACGTCAATGTATTTAAGGGAAGTATGGTCGTGAAGATGTCATATTTCTCCCGTGTTGTCATTTATGGAGCTGAGTCATTATTGTGGAAGAGTTTATAGTTATGTGCCAAGGCTTCTTCACCTCTTTGCTGCAAATGTGGAGACGAGTTCCTATTTCAGAACAAGAAGGTTTAAACAGTAGTGTGCCATCAACTATTATAAGGAAGTTAAGTTTTCGCACTACTTGATGACAATTATAAAAATTGTTAGGGGCGCCAGGCTAGCTCAGGGGATCCGTATGGGTCTCGCAATCCGTATGGGGTTCATATCCCGCCCAGGTCAATCTTTTATTTATAATATAGAAGCTTGTCCTGAGCCATGGGTGTTTAAAATAGGGTGGCAACCTGTAGATAGCCCCTTCGGGTACAGTGAAGTTCACCCTCAGGCAATATATCCATAAACGAAGAACTCTCGCCTCTGGAGTTAGCCACATTTTATATATATATATATATATATATATATTCACATATATTCCTGTATCCGCCTGTGGTTGATACAGTCAATCTGACTGTCGAATAAATAAGTACAATTTTTCTTAACCTAAATGAAGTCTCTGTAGTATCTCCTAGAGCTACTGATACTTAGATAATCTGCAGTATGCCCCTGGAAAATGTAACAGTTTTGTTTATAATTATGTGTGAGGAAATTTCCGTGCTTTCCTTAGCTTATGATTCACTTAAAGCATTAACCCATAATGGTTAAACCATAATTTAACCATAAACTAATGTAAAGCTGTCTTGTACTTAGACCAACTTGAAAATATGAATATTTCTATTTGTTATGTTTTCTTATTTGTTCTATGTTTTTCTATAATATTTTAGAAATTGTAAGAGTTCATTTCGCAAATACATTCCTCCTCTATTTATAACTTTTGCCTTTTTTGTAAGAAGATGCAAATAATAAATGAAATGACTATCTTGAGAGGACTGCGAGTTTATTATTACCGAGTATTCTCTCGGTTTCTAATATCGGATGTCAAATTCGTCTAAGCAGTTTTTGGAACACTAATGGCCGACGGTTTAATCAATGTAACCTTATGCGTGGTTATATTGACCAGCCAATGTTTACATTGTACGACTGGTACTCAAAGGTAGTCCAAGTGCGTTACTATCCATGTTAAGCGAAGTCTTGACATTTCCTACTCTCCTTATATACTCTGTGGGTCTGTTTGGTTTTCCTTTGTGGTTTTCTTGGGGTGAGCTCTTCGTAACATAATCATTGCGGCTTCCAAGCTTATTATCTGTTCACTTTATTAGTTATAAATTATGTAATTTATAGAGAGGGGCTCTCTGCAGGTTGCCATCTCATTCCATCCATGGCTCAGGACAAGCTTTTATTATTAAATAAAAGATTTTCCTGGGCGGGATTCGAACCCGTAGCTCCCCGGATCCCATGGCCTACCCTGGCACCCCCCCATGATAAGCTCTGTTACTTTAAAAAAAAAAAATTTATCTATTTTACTTCCTTATAAGTAATTTATAGTCAAATTTAAAATTGATTTATCTTTACATTATTGGTTTTTCGAAACTTCGGACTTATTATCAATTTGATAATCGTGAGTGGATGGGTATAAAACTATTTTTGCAGACTAACTTCTTATCACCCAATTCGAATATATACAATGTATTTCGAAATATTGATTACCCTCGGCTAGAAGATGAGCTGTTGAGGAGAAGTTCGAAGGAAGACGTAAATTATTATTATTATAAGAAGTGTATTGTACATAATAGGTGCACAATATTTTTAAAAAAGTAGGATTTATGCTAACCCGCTGTAGAGAACATTACTTCCTCGAAATTAAATTTTACGCTATTATTTCTGTAAACAATTGTGCGAAAAAGGGATTTATTTTTAATGTATACTCATGTAACGTGCACCCAAGATCTGATGGCCCCTGGGGCCGTAGTGTGGGAGAAGATGCCTGATCACGCATGGAGTGGAGGGGGGATGTACTCCAGATCTGACCAGAGCTCATTAACCTTTCCAGTACTGTGCATACGATTTCTATTAAAGTATTTTAGTGTAACTAACTGCTTTTTGAATATGAGAAGTGTCTTCTTGGTGGGGACAGCCCATTTGGCCCTTCAGATATAATTATTCTATGACTAAATGGTAGTATTTAAATGTTCTCCCCTCGGTTTAGTGTTTACTTTAGCAAATCGCTTCTCTGAAAATCATAGACAGATTACATTAATTCAATCATAATATTATTGTACTTATATTTTTTGTATATTGCTGAATAAAAGGTTTTTATTTATATTTATATCTGTGTATTTATATTATCCATATATTTTCATTGCCGAATATTATTAATTATTTATTAGTTATTATAGTTTGTAATTTACAGAGATGTTAGTAATTCAAATTTATGATTTTTGAATATTTTAAAAATTATTATTATTAAGTAGTCAACATTTTGTTGTTTACGCTTATATATTTTCTTGTTGTGATTTCAGTGGGATTCTACCGCAGCAGGTTCAGATGGCGATGGTAACCGAAATGATACATTCGGCATCCCTCGTACACGATGACGTCATAGATCAGTCAGATTTCAGAAGAGGCAAGCCCAGCGTCAATGCTCTTTGGAACCAGAAGAAGGTGAGTCTCGCTCTTTAAATTTTGTGTTGAGCAGCCAGGCATTTAAAGTAGCATTATATCTGAAGCGTTGCGACGAAAATAACTATCGATTATAAATATACCTCACCTAAGGATGAATTTTCTAAGGAGTTATAAATGGACATACATATTATCACAATAGCTATACTAATAGGTAGAGGCCTCAAACTAATTCTTATGAAGCAATATTTTCTTGGGGTACTTTTTAAGCTAAGGTTCCTAGTTATGGCACAATAATTATAATATAACTAGTTTTAAATTAATATATTGATAATATCTGCTAATATAAATACATACTTGACATACATATTTAAAATCATTGCATGGGCACAAAATTACTTTCTTTTAAATTAATTTAATTTTTCCAAAGAATAGTTTTTGGTAATATTATGCCTTCTTTGCCCAATGACGAAATCTTGTCTATTATGTAATGAATACATAATATAATAGTTCATGGGCAATAGAGTTCCATTCGAGAAAACGCGCCAGTCTGTCATTAATCTTGGGAGTGGAAGTCGTGCTGTGGGATCCCTTCTCCCCCTCCATATGTCCTTGGGGGATGTTTCTCAATGAACTTGTCGTTCACGAAAGCAAGGGATGTTCTCTCACTGTGGGCACGCAACTGGTGCATTAATAAACTAAGCGCAACAAAAATATCTTTTAATTTATATAATTTTATCCTTTAAATCCATTTAAAGTTTAGGATATCCTAATTTCCATCTGCATTTCAACTGTTCCAAAACCAGATTTATACTATGACTGAGCAGTTGAACAAGAGCACATAACTGTTGATTCTCTAATTGTCATTAATCTTTTCTAATTGTTGAATCTGCAATCGTCTTGAAATCAGTCGTTCAGGTGCTGAATCAAACTATTCAAAAATTCAAAATCAAAGACTGATATATAATGTATTTGTTACTTTAAAAAGGTATTTATAATAGCTTTTAATTTTTTCATTCTATTTAGGTAGTCTGTTTTCTTTGCATTTTCTCCGGAATCGAAATAAAACCATTTTCTCTAAATATAATGTATTTCAGTGGGTATTATATTTATAACTCAGGAAATAGTATAAAAAATAAAATTTGTAGTCTGTGGAGATTATTACAGATATATAATCCTTCTTGCCAAACTAAACATTATTCATGCTACACAACAGAAACTAGTCATTAATCGCTCTCGAGGTAACAGTAATGTAATTGAAATTCCTATTGGCCTCATTTTAAACATTAAACAAAAACATTCTTATCGTATGTATATCGATAAGAATGTTTATACATACCTACGGATATGTATATTGTATAAGTACAGTTTACTGCTACACCAGCCGTTCAGTCGTTCACTAGCAGGCGAGTTCTTAAAATCTGCCTTGAAAACATTTCTGAAAGGTACTTTCATTCTCCAGTCATTTTGTCAATTTTTCCCCCCTTAAAAATGACAAAGAAAGGTACGTGATTTTGAATCCAGTATCAGTACTGGAGTATTGTACCTGTTACTTCACAGTTACTCCCAAAGCGTCGCCTTCCGCGGGTCCTATGACTGCCTCAGCTTAACTGAAGTCATGTTGAAGGCTCGAGGGGGAATGTATGCCATTCAGCGAGAGCTCTCTCGAGTACGCTCCGTGATAAATATTTACTGCGTTACTTTCTCCGGAGCCAGCTGGGGATAGCTACTCCTCTGTTCTCCTTTCGATAACACTGTCTTCTCTTACAGCAGGTCTTTCCTTTTTTTTTATTTCTGATTTGTTTTCCTTTTGACAACAGCTGCTGCGACAACTAGGCATAGGCGACCTATGTAGTTATAGTCATAGCATTATCCAGTAATAAATCAAATAACTGCATATAAATGTGTGTAAAATTTATTATATATATTT
>KZ806958.1:1025477-1065833 GCA_000696205.2 Oncopeltus fasciatus | reverse complement strand
TTACTGTAATCATAACATATCAGTATACACATATCATTTAGCTGTAAGTTAATGCTAACTGTAGTAACAATAGTCCAATTTCAGGGTAAATCATTTTACTGAAAGATTATTTCATTCTTTTTTTAAGATAGAAAAAAAATATGTATAATTAAATTTTATTCTTATACACACTTGTTTTGGATGGTACAGGAAAATGTTGTTTATACATTCATATCTCTACTATGAATACTTCATGTACCTTCAGATATATTGGAGTATTTTAAAATCATATATAAATTCATATATATTAATAAAATGCATTTGATTAAGAAAATTGAATTTTATTAAATATTTTATGCAAAATTCTTGAAGAGAAAAAATATTTTATATAAAATATATGTAATATGAAATTTGTAATCTACTCTATGAGTGAATGCAATCGCTGCAAACCCTGTAATGCATACTTACTAGGAAATGGCAGCACCCAGTAAATAATAATCTACTAAGCATTTGGTTTTACAAGAAAATCCTATTTTCATACTTCATTGCATTTTTCATGGAATATCATAACCCCTTAGTCCAAAGTGTAGAATTGCTCATGGTTAGTATAATGTACAACAAGTCCACTTTGACATGGTATTAAGTATGCCTAATTAATTGTAGGGAACATTCTGGACAATCTGGTACCATTAACAATAAATATTTAGCTCAATACTGAATTTTTTGCTTGTAAATAATAGATATGAATTCTAAAAAAAAAGTTTGGAAACCTACTTTAGAAGAACTTTACGCTATTTATTCCCCACCCTAAATTTTTATTGAAAATATTACAAATTTCAAATGTCAACTACCAACTTTCAAAAGGTTTTATTGATAGGGATTCGCCATATTTCAATATCATAAACAACTTCAAACTAGCTAAGCTTTCTTTTCAAAAGTATAATAAATATTTTGGCCCTTTATATAGCATAAAGCATATTTTGTCATTCATAATAATGATGAATTTAATCACCCAAAAGTATGTTAATTTTCTAGCTGCTATCCCTTCTCTCCCCAAGATGAGGACCACTAGGTTACAGTCAGTGATCGGATTTGCTTCAGGTTATAAATGAATGTTAGGTGTTTAAGTTTATTTTCTCACTGAAGCAACAAGGACCTAGTGAGTGAATTTAAAAAAAAATTTTTTTTCTTCAATTTAAAAATCCCAGATTACATTATTCAACAAAATTTTCACTGGAGATATTCCTTTTGTGATTTTTCAAACTAAATTCAGATATAAACAAAGTTTTTATTTTCTTCCATCAGATTGTTTTGCTTAACCAAAAATGTATTACTTTATTTTAGGCTCTGCACATAATACAATATATAATTGAAGAATTATACTTGAATACAGATATAATTAACTGTATCTCATTTTACTGGTTTAACTTGATAGAATATCAACTTTAAATACTGTTTTAATTAGCTCTATCATTTTAGGGATTACATTTTTATTATATCAGAATTGACATTTATTCTCACCATAGGTTTTTAATTTAAGTAGATATTTTTCCTTGTGAGAAATAGTGGATAAAACACAAGCAAGAAATGAAGTTTACTAAAACAAAGACCAAGTACAAATCTGAATCAAACATTCATCATTTTGTGAAAAATAGGATTAGAGCTTTTTGTTAAAAAATGAATTTTATTAGATTTAATAAAATACTGCATATGGTTAAAAGTACATTGGAAAAATCAAACTTAAATATGTAAAGATTTTTATTGAATTTGTTTTATTGATTTCTTCTGAGGATCACATACTTCCATTCTGCTGAGATTCAGATTAGCAAAGTAGTTTTATAAATTAATCATTAGAAATCCCCAGAAAATTCTTATAAGAATACTAATGAGCTCTGAGTAAGATATGATTATAATGTCCTTTATTGTGTGCAGTTTTACAGGGTAGTAAAAAGAATATAACAAATAAAATAAAAGTGATACGTTTTTGGTTTGGGTTAAAATGCTTGATTTTTGAAGAAAAAAAAGTATTATTTGAATGGAAAAATAAAATCTGATAAGTTTATTGACATCATAAATACAAAATTTGAATTAAAAATTTTTTAGTTACAAAATATAAAATTAGTTTTTTATCCATTTGGCTAAATGTAGGTTATATACACCTACCGTCCACATAACTTTTTAAGTTGTCATTTGAATAGGGACAAGTAGAAAATATTCCTACAGACGCGATAGGTCTGCTTTTAGGTTGGTTTGGTGGAACTCTGTGGAACCATTATTGTGGTAACCACAATTTATATCAAACAGTCAAATTGAAAGAACCAAATGAATCCGCACAATAAGTAGGTTTCAATGCGCACAGTCAATTAGTATTTTTATGAGAAGCAAGTCACACTTTATAGAATTTCATATCTTCTGTAAGAGTCCTAGTGCCTGTAGATAATGTTCACTGAAGCTATGTATGTACAAGAATCTGAGTTGTATACCTAGAGAATTAAATGACTAAGTAAAGCACTATAGAATATATATGCTGTAAGCTTGTAGACAATGTTTCTTTCTAGAGAATATATTTTCTTTATTATGCTCTAGGATTAATTAAATGAGAAAACAAACACAATTGTGATCATTTTAATTTTATCCTTTGCTATTGAACCTGTTAAGTGTATTTGTAAAATTATACATTAAGTGTAAGTAAATTAATTAGTTATTAATAAATGTTGAGTAATTTTGTTGCATTAGTTATGAATGGAAACTATCAAATAGAAAACAAGTTTCTGCTTTTGTGAGTTAAGTGGATATTCTAACAGAATATTCTTAATATATGTATTTTGGTGTATGTCAGGCATACATATGGTATTTCTATTTTCTAATTGTGTATGGGTAACACTACTTAGGCTAACTATTGGCTTATAGATATTTGTGATACTTATAAATATATCAACCCTACATAATACACTACTAGAACAAATAAGTTGATATTTTATTGTAATGCTGTATACTGTTATGAGCATCAATTCATGTTTTTTCTTGGTATTATTCAAGTATGAAGTATTGAGAATCAGAGTAAACTCTCTCTTTTTCTTTCTTCTCTCTGTCTCTTTCTCTCACACTCACTAATCCCTTTTACATTTATATTACTTGAAAGCGTACTAAACCAAAGACCACTACAAGTATTGTTCCGTCTATTGGATGCATAACAGATTCTTAAATCTAAAAACACAGAAATGCTAATGAATTACTTTCAAGACCATTATAATGTAGTTTACGGAAATATTGTAGAACTGGAGTTACTGGTGAGTTAATTGACTCTGGTGCTCATTGCATCATAAACCAAAAATGCTCCATTGTACAGAAAAGTGTAATGTATATCCAGGTGTTTTTTATACCATTGTAAATCCATTACATTCACATTCTTCTCTACATATAGACCAATATCTTGATCAATGTGCGTCTCCAACAAACATATGTATGGCATTAAAAATCTTGTTTATCTTTATCTGTAAGTTTTTCTTTTTTTAGTATTTTTTTTTCTTGTTCCCCATATTTTATTTTTTTTTTCTTCTTTAATTTAATTTCTACCCATTACTCCCAATAGTCTGTCATCTGTAAATTTTTTCATTTATTTGCTCAAATACAATATGATAACTTATATACTTTTTAATATGCTCCTAAGTTTTTTATTTTAAACACATTAAAGCTTAAAAATTGTTATTATTATTATCAAATCATTTTATATTTATTTATATATAAATAAATATGATTAAAATAATTAATCAAACTTTTGTAAACTTAAATAAATAAAAATATAATTCATTAAAATCTGGATAATATCAGATAAGTTGGATAAAGAAGATTTTAGATAGTGGTAATTATTAATAGCTAAATAATTTTTTTTCAGTATTGGTTATGCAATAAATAATTTCTTCTGTGTAAAAAATGTAATTAAAAAAACTAATCACATGAAAGTCTCTGATGTGATTGTGTCAAGAGTTAGTCATCTAGCATGCTTATAACATGTCAATAAGCAATATATAAACCCTTATTATGTCTCTTCTTTGTCATCCTGTGTTATGGACATTTTTTTATTAATTAATTTTCTGTGTTGCATTTAGTTCCTATAACAGGTATGGCATATTGCTGGAAGGGGGGAGGGCACAGTTTTTTTAAAACTGAAGCCTAGGCTAACTATAAAAAAAATAAATTTACATAATACGTAAAGTCATAGGTTTCATTTTTTCTATACTTTTATCCAATTTAAATTTGGGATCAAATTTAATTCACTATATTTAATATCAAATAATTTAATATCCACCATATCTGTAACCAAAATTATTGTTTGAATTATTAATAGCATGTACTCATTGATGATATGTTAGGACCAACATTTATCTTGAAGTTCAGGCAATTTAAAGAGTATATATATCACTAATCAAATGTATCACATCCAAATAATACTGGATGTATACATTGCCATTTTACTGTTCAGCTATAAAAATTTACATAAAGTGCATAAATCTACTTCAGTCAATAATTAATTTTTAAAGTTTAGAGAATGTTTTACATATATTGGGTATATAATACCGATTCTTTGTACTTAATTCTACTTTGTTTGCTCAGCATTAGATGCGAATTATGCGAGTCTTAGTGTCCCTTAATTAAATTACCCATAATTAGTTGTGACCTGCAAGAGTTTCACCCTATTTTGTGGTCATACCCCCCCCCCCCTCCTAAAAAATAAACTTTTACATGTCATAAAAAATGTTTATGATTTTTTAATATGCACGCACATTAAAGCATTTTGGTACAGAAATTTACTATTTTCCTACATTTGTTTGTTGGATGTGTAGAAGTGATTTGACTTAATTTGTTTATTTAATATAATGAGTCGTTATTTTAAATTCACTAGTTTTATAAATCCATAATTTTGTGAAATTTGTTACATTTTGTAACTCTTAATTATTTCAGTAATTATTATCTCAGTCATACTGTTAATCATTTTATTTTTATTTTTTGTTGTTTATTACAAATTTTAATAAAATTTGTAACTTTCAAATTGACAAAAAAACAACAACAAAACTGTACAATGGAACATCAATTTTTAAAAACTGTAAACTTCCATTTAAGTTTTAGTAAATATTTATGTCAAAAATTTTCTAATTACTATAAATTATAAGTATNGAATAATAAATATATATAGATATAAATAAAATATGAGTAAATCTAACTGTATATGTAAATATATTTATATAATTAAATAGAGGCATTACATCAAAGCGCGGATGCGCTGGTCATTGCTCGAATAGAAAGTAGCTTATATTATATTTATAATCCGCTATATATATAATATATATCTAATTTTAATACAAACCAACCATGCAATCTAATTTACAAAAGTATACAACTTATTTTTCATAATACTTGATATTTCAATAAAGAAAAATGGAATTTATGGGATAATTATTTATGACAATTTTACTTTACATATTGATTAATTTATTTTTCTTAAAATTATCTCAAGGTTATCTGTCTATTTAGGCCCATTTTGTATAAAAAACATACATCAATTTGATAGATATTACTTAAGAACTAATTTAAAATTAACTCAGAAGAAAAACAATAAATTCATCAACTCATCAGAATATAATTTCTTGCAGAAATATTTTATGCTAATTCAGTAACTAACATTATTATTTTATATAAAAAAATGTCATATTACTTGGCAAAATTGAGATTGTCTACATTTAAATTTTAGGCCCAAATCATAAAATATAGTTATTTTTTTCTCTTTCTTTGAATGAAAAATAGAAAAATATTTTGAGATATTGAACTTTAAGCTATTGAAACAAAGTGGACTTACAGCAAATTTTCCCATAAATTAAGAAGTACAACTTCAAATTAAAGATGCATGATTCTTTTTGAAGATTCTTATATGATATTTTAAAATGTGAATTAATTTCCATTTTTAAGTTCAAAAATTATTTTTATAAGGACTAGAAATATTTCCTTGGCATATTATTGGTGCACAAAGGCAGTTACTTGTATGATTCAGCCGTGCATTCTTATGTCTAAGGGACTAAATGGCTCAATAGGTATAAATTTCATAATAAAGATCTTGGTTTTAAATGCTCACAACTTTTAATATCTCAGTGAGGAAGACAGTATTATTAAACTGTAACAAATCTCTGTTTAAAATAAATCTTTTGTCCATGAATAAAGGTAGCATATTGTGTAATTTTGTTAATTTATTGAATGTTTACATTCTAGCTCGAGAAATCATTAGATGTATATATTTTTTGTTCTTCTAGGCCCCAAAATTTCCTTTTTTTACTATTTTCTCAAGAAAGTGTCAATAAATGGTATATCTGGATAATATCTAAAGGAATTTGAAATTCTTTGGATGAAATTTTAATTTAATTTTAATTTCCCAAGAAACATACAATTTACTTAGCTTTGAGTACTTATTTAGGCATCACACAATGTAAGGACAGTAAACAAATTTTAATGAAGACTATATATTTCCAAGGGCACTATATTTGTTGAAATAGAGAAATACAACAAATAATTGGAGAATAGTTTGTTTTTCCTGAACATGATTAATGAAAGTGTATAAGATAAAAGAATTGCTGATAGAACCACCTATTCTATAATAATAGTACATATTACTATAAACATATGACATCATACACATCTGTATAGTTAAATTTTGCAGTAGAAGCTCAATAAAAAGCTGAAGGTACTCAGTTTTAAAAACCAAAGTTTGCTTACTCTGAACTTCAGACACATACAAAAAAAACAAAAAAAACTTGAAAATCTTGAAAACTCAAGCTGCTAAAGATGTCCTTAGAATCAATTTCCACAAGACTAAGAAAATGTGGATGACAGCTGGAGTCTAGAGAATTTACTCCTAAAAGAGAAAGTGATTGAGAGGTGTTTGGACTAAGTGTCCACTCCCATAGTTATATCCTTAGTTACAACTAATTTCAGTGTTACCGTGATAAAATTTGTCCACCCCCTTAATTATATCCTTAGTTTATCACAGTAACACTGAACAGATGTGTCAAAGAAAAACGGGGGAAAAAGTGGAAGATGCAGCAGATGTTCTTAACATTGTGGCCATTTTGGTGGCCCCAAGAGATATAGATTGTATCAAAATAGACAGACATTGATAGACATTGATGATCTAAGCTCAGGATTCAAAGAGACTGCAGACCTTTATATAATATTCTTCAGGTATGGTGGCCCAAAAAAATTAGTATCAAGGAAGTAAAATGGCTCACTAACTAGGAGGAAGACTCAAATATGGGGATAACTGGGACACACTTTACATAAGGATCCAAAAGATGTAGCAAGCCAGAGTTAAATGTTCAAAAAAGAGGAACATAAAAGAGGCATGGAGGAAAATCTTGGGTTGAGAGCTACTGGAAATCATGTTCTGAGGTAAAGATACTAACAGAAATGATTAGTCCTTTGTGGAATTTTTTTAAGACCCTATACCCCACTTGAGTTTATATTATTTGAGTAATTTTGTTCTTGGTCTGTGGTAAGAATTTCAGTATATAGAAATTTTATTCAGCTGCTTCCTTGGCCTCATTCCATTGCTTACTTTGAATGTATTTGTGCTACATATTAATGTAATAGGCCTTAAATATCATTCTTTATTTTTGAATATATCAGTCCATCCACCAATTTTCAAGCTAAATAAACTGTTTATAAGGTTTATATTACTTTTTTCTGTATTGTTAAGAGCTTACCTAACTTCTTTTTTTTTTCAAACAAATATTTTTCTTTAAACTATAACAAAAAGATAATTATTTCTATTTATAGTTATGCTGTCCCAAACTACACTAAAAATTATATGAATAAATTAGTTACACGTATAATGAAAATATTGTTTTAAAATTCCTGAGAAGTTTAGAAATGGTATTTCAAATATGAATTTTGAATTTTATCAGTTTTATTTACTAACTACTAAGGAATTTATTAGTAAGATTTTTTAGTCCAAAATAATACTTAATTCATAATGACATTTATGAGGGAAACATATTTTTTAAATCATGAAAAATCAATTAATCTCAATCTGAATTTAGGATTTATGATGGAATTTTATTTGTATATATTTTCTGCAGTATTCCCATCCTGTTCAATGAAAAACTGCCTAAATTTCACTGCTCCTCTTTATACCAAGAATTCCTGAGCTTCCAGAGGGGGAGCATCTACAGAACTAGTATACTCACACAACTACTGAGATCATGTCAAAAGAAATAGCAAATATTGATTCAGGGAATCCTAAAACATATTCTTTACTCATTACTCAAATACAAATAGTATATTTGTTGACTCTTAAAATGAATAGAGGAAATAGTTGGAGTTCAACAGATTTAGAATACAAATATATTTGTTAATCAAACATTTTAATTTTGTCTGATGATTCGACCTATATTAAAGGTCTATATAGTTGCAATATTAATAAAAATGTAGAGCTATTTCCACTATGGGAGATACTTGATGACTGCCAACCAATGTATATACACTCCTATAATTCCTGGGTTGAATTATTGACAGTATTTCATACCATAGAGTGCAGGGTTTTTCGTTTCATGTATTTCAAATCATTCAGCTCTAAAACAGTTTTTGTTACTATCAAAAATGTTTTATCAAATACTAAATTATTGAAATAGTTAAGTTTGAAGTGTCCCCTGAAAGAGTTAAACGTGAGCTAAGTTAGTAGTTTAAAATAAATGAATTTTAATTATCAACTTAATCTTTTTTAGTATTAAATACTTGAATTTCTAATAAGGTATTTATTTTTATCTTTTGAAAATATGCATTTAAAAAAGTTTTATAAAATAAAATAATCAAATAATTATATTTTATATATTCTCTGTATTGTAATATTTAAGCGATTATTAAATATTCCTTACATTTTGGAGAGAACAGTATCCTTCCCATCATTCTAATGTTAATTTTTTTTTCTTAGTAAAGGTATGATAAAGTAACATCTATAAAAAATGTAATATTTCTTTTAATGCTTATCTCAAGCTAAAATTAAGAGTGAGACAATAAGGAATATGCTTGTGTTATACAAATTGAAGTACAATAAAGAAATCAAATAATTTATTTTTCACAATAATATAAAAATATCACTTAGACAAATTGTCTTAGTAATGTAAAGAATATATATATAATGAAGACTATATATTTCCAAGGGCACTATNATATTTGCAATTTTATAAAACAACTTCATTTCAATATTTAAAATGATTATAAATATTTTAATAAGTAAATATTTAAAATTGATATGATAATATATAAGAGATAATTAGTTTGTATGGTTGGTTGAGTAGAAATAGAGGTAGAGAGCTTTTGCTTGGCCTATATGCTGTCCCCGTGACCCTAGAAAGCGGGGCTGTCTGCTCACCCTACAGATCTCGACCCTTCTTTCCTCTCCTTCTACTATTGGAAAGATCAGAGGATTTAAGTAGAAAGTAAGTGTGGTCAGAAAGTGTGGATAATTCAGGACGATTCCCCGAAATAATTAAAATCAGTTAAGAAGTTTTCCTTTTTCTTAAATAATTTTTTTAAAGTCAATCTCCCACTATTTAAAAAAATTGCCCTAGGAATTAGATAAAGCAGGTAATATGATCTATTTTCTCTCCATGATTAATCCATTTGTTTTTAGGCTTCAAAGACATAAAAAGTCCTAATGTTAAAATTCACAATATTATTAACAAAAAAACTTACATAAACCTCATTTTAAAAGTTTTGAGGTCTAAATACTCATCTAAAATTCATTTGGTAAATAAAAATTTTTTTTATTTCAGTTTTCATGATCATAGAATCAAATTTAATGTATAAATGTGAAAATTGATCAGCTATGTGAGATAAAGGTAAAAAAAAAAATAAAAAAAAATAAATGCAGATTTGGCTACCATATTTTAAGCAATTGTTCTAAAAGGTAAAATAAAAAAAAAAGGAATAGTGAATTTAAAATCAATAAATTTCTACAAATTTAAAAAGTTAAGTTTTTAAAAATATACATTAATCTGTTATAAAAGCTAACTAGGACTGGGCTCTAATTTGGGCATTTTAAACACTGAATACACTCATCCATGAATTTTATTAATCTTTTAACAGATGTAGTATCCAAACCTAGAAACATACTATAAATCTTCTGATTTTTACATTCTAATATTCATCCTGATGAGTAGAATAAATCCTTCGGTAAGAAAGGAGAAGGATTAATGAAAATATACTCATAATTGTGGTTTCAAATTACTTCTAGGTTATATTTTACAAGTCTAGAATTAAATGTACAGCTTTTGTAATGTTGAGTAAATGTACATTAGTGTTTACTGTGCCACGTGTGTTAGATTGTGTACCAGAGATGTATTAGTGCGCTCCTGTTCACTTAACTGTACATATAAGCAGGGACAGCATTTAAAAAGTGAGTAACTTCAAATATGTACATTTTACCCTTTAGTATCATTATATTTTTATACTTTCCTGTTAATCTTTCTATTTTTCTTCTATACTTTCAATTGTTTCTCTTTTTTTTATTAGCCTGTAACAAGGCATGTTAACGAATGGAGTTTGTTTAAGAAAAGTATTTTAGATTTAACAACAAGTCATGTTGTGTCCAATGCATATCAATTCGTGATATAGGTGAGGTAGTTTCAAAATTAGAAGTATTATAAAATCAAATTGTCATCTTATTGTCAAGAACTTATATATGTGATATCAATATTATTGTAATCATGAAAGCAACAACAATGCTGTGTTGAACGCTTTTTTGTAAGTAACTCATAGTGTAATTTATTTTTGCAAGTAAGATTTTCTCTAATGACCAGCAATAACCAGTTATACCCACTAAGAAGCTATAGTAGGAGAGGCTAAAAGCCAAAATATGGTAGTTAAAGCAGTATGCCTGAATATTAGTTACAAGCCTGTTTTTACTGTCAAAAAGAGAATATTAATATTAATACAGCTCATGCTAGTTTATTGAAAGTTTGTCATCAATCTATAATAAATGAATAATTCAATTGCTTGTATAAGCAAATTATTAATTAACACAAAATTAATTCAATCTAACTAAATAAAAATATTAATGAAATGAGTTTTCAAGTTTATTCAAATTTAATGCCTAGTAAGATCTCCATTAAATTGGTGTTATTATAAAGCTATAATGTCAGGAAACATCTAAGGGAAACACAAGTAAGAGACTTAAACTGAGATGCAGAGTGGCAAAAAAAAAAGAAAATTTTTAATGAAAAAAAGAATTGTTGTTGGTTTATCAGAAGGAAATAATACAAAATATTTTAATTTAAATTTTAAAATAATATAGCTTAAATAAATCAGTTAACAATAAATAAAAATTAATTTAAATAAAATTATGAAAACCTGTTGTTGTTTTTTTTGTTTTTTTACTGAATTGAAACTATGGCAAGAAATTGGACATATGATACAACAGTAATAAATAAAAAAAAAATAAAAGGCACAAAATTATTGTAATCATAAAAATTCACAAGTTGCAATAATCCTTGCCAATTGAATTTATTCAAGGGTTGTTGCTCATAAAGTGTGGAGAATGAAAAAGAGTGTGTTAAATCAATGTTCATAAAATTCGACTTAATGGTAAATACTCCGTTAAGAAGTCATGCCAAGTTACTTAATTTCCCACTTACCTAATTCAATCAATTTAAACAAACCAACTTTTTCAATATAACTTTTAAAATATAAGTAAATTTTCAAAGAGTTTAATAGAAAATAACTGAATAAATCACTTTTAATATTGTAAGATAATAATCCATTTGAAAATGAAGAAATAATTAGTCGAAGAATAGGAATGCTTAAGGATAAATTCAAAATATGAAATGCACTTGAATGGAAGACAGCTTTTTTTAAGTTGGTCTGGCTGGTTATCAGTTCTTTTTCCCATTTATATTACCTTCAAATTGATTATTATGAAAATTGTATGAGCACTTTGTATTGGAGTTTTAATAATTACTCTCTACTTTTATAACAAATTTTTATATCAAAATTATTAACCATGTTTTTTTTTGTTTTTTTTTTTTTGAAAATGTTTTATTAATTATGTAAAATTTTCAGAAATTTTACTTTTGTTCTATTGTTTCTTGAATTATTTCCTTTGATACATGATATTCTAGCTAAAATAAATGATGTGTCTTTTTACTTAAGAGTTTTACTTTCCTTTAAAATCATTCCATAATAAAAGTTAAATTGTACTGATTATATAATTATACTGTATAATTATTATTTTTTGGAGAACATTGATAAGGTCTTGATCAATTAATTTACAGTTTTTTAATTGAACAGCATGCTTAAATACTAATCTCTAACACAGGCTCAGTCCCTCATACACTTAAAAAGAAGACTAGTAATTGGTTAACTCCTAAAACACAATCACAGGCTTATTTTATCTATAAATAGATTATAATAGTATATTAGCCACAATTAATTTAAAAAAGAAGAAAAGATTCATGAACTGTATTGTCTTCAATTTTCAGTCTTGATTTTTTAATTTAACGCCCCTAAAATATGCGTGTATAAAAGTACATGGCACAGTACAGTGTATGTGAGTGTGTGTGTCTGCTAATGCAGTAGATGGCACAATTTTTATTTTTCAAACAAAAAATAAAACAAAAAAATGTTTCAAGTGTACTATGTAATTTTCAAACATTCATCTGCAACATTTAAAAAAAAAAAACTCATATTAAGGAAAATATTAAAGTAATTAAATCCAACATTGTGGGCACCCCACTTTTAAGATGTATAAACTAAATTTCATATTTGGGCTTTATTTTGCAAATTTGTTTTTTATTGAAATCTAATGAGAGAGAGGAGGAGTAGTTTAAAGGGAGACCAAAATTAATTATCATTAATATTTTATTTTGAAAAATTATGAGCAGAACAGATGTAAAATTTCATTATTTATTATTTATATCTGCAACATATATAAAAGGTGCACAATAAGATTGATATTTCAAGGTGAACTCAGATGTTTGAGTGTCTCCCCTTCCACTTTAGCCTAGTGTCATGCTCAATGACATTATTTTTACCTTTTTCTTTTAGGCTTTTAATGATATTGATTTACTCAAATTTTTATTCACCTTGATGAAAGTTTAGAAATTTGTTTAGTTTATACAGTCAGATATTTATATGTTTTTCATGTCATTAAAAAATTGAAACATCAAGTGTGGGATTTAAATTGTATAGAAAATTTACTGAACTCTATTTATTTGTTATTATATTATTTTTAGTAAATTCTCTAGGAATGTAGCTATTGAAGTTATTCCTAATACAGATTTTTTGGAAATGTATTTCGATACTACCTACTAGACACCAAAATCTATAGTCACTTAAATTTATATTAATATATTTACATATATTAATATGTAAATATATTAATATGCATTGACACACACACACACAGTGTTTGTGAGAGTGTGACAATGCGCTACAGGCCATGGTTGTAAAATATGTAATTTTTAGTATAGGGCAATGGAATTAATGATTACTTTCCTTATTGGTAGAGAAATAATTTATTATTTGCATAGTGAAAATAAACAAATATGTTTCCAGATCTGAAGATCCCTTATTCAAAACTCACCGTGTAATTATTTTTTCTTTCCATGCTTCTATTTATATTGGCCCTGTGAATTCCTGTACAGTGGTACTCCTGAAATTACCTTTCAGGTATGACAAGACTAATTGGATACCATTTGTTAAATCAGATGGCAAGACTCTTTGGGACTGGATTTTATTTTATTTATTTATTTTTCTTGAAAGCAGGCCCTAATAAATTAGTCTGGTTTGGATTTTATACTAGCATAAATAAAGGGAACCTAAGCAAGATTTATATTTATAATCTATTTTAATAAATTTGAATCTATGATTTACTTTTCCATTTAACATCCATACATCTTCTTGATCTCTGATGTACTATATTTATGTAACCTTCTAGTTGATATAATTTTTTTTAACCTCCTATAAAGCATTTAGTCATGGAGGAAGAGGCTTTTAAAGGTAGCCACCCTATTTTAAACACCCAAGGTACTTGATATACTTACTTCTATAGTCCAGAGATTTGGCTTAAAGGGAACAAAAAATTTTTTGTGACAATGCAAAAAACATTTTTGAAATTGTATTTTTTGATTAACCTTGAATGAACGCTAACAAATTTGTTACTACCTAATTGTACTCCTATTTATCTTTCACCTTTGTTACTTATTCATCTATTAATAAGTGGAAACAGTGAATGTGTTTCATGAAAGTTCATCATCCGACTTCTTCAATCTTTGGGTTCTTCAATTAAGGTTGTTCTTTGATCAATTGAGAAATCTAAAATATCCAAAACTTGGTACCTTAGTCCTACTGAGAATAAGGTAATCAGAACAGCTGAAAAAGATAGTTCTATAATTCCACTTTCCAGTTATATGGCATTTTTATTTATTATTTAAATCCAAAAGCTTGATGAAGCATTGATAGGGTGGTAAATGTTAGGCATTCAAGTATAGTGTATCTAGTTCCATAAGCAAGCCAGTTTCGAGACTGACCAGGTAATTATGCAATATCTGATGCATACATTATGTGAGTCAGTTGAACTCTCTCTGATCTTTGCAACAGGGATCCAAAATATCCTATATAAAAAGTGAAGAGATCTCTGACAGATATACTCGTATCATAGAGATACTTGTAACTTTTGGTTTCTGGGACCCTTAAGTCAGCGAATCACTCTTTTCTAACATTTTAGATACTTCAGCCTTTCCAATACTGACTTTTTTAACAGTGTTGGCAAGATTTATTATTTATTATTTGGCAGGAAAAGTTATGATGGATTGGTTACATAAGGCTAATGAGACATCATAGATAAGGAAATGGATATATGCCTTGGTTACTTCCTTTCTGATAAAGTACAATGACAGTACTAGTGGCTACTGTTACAGATTTCAGTTCACTAAATTTTTCTAAATTACTGAGCATCCCAAAACTTTATGTCTAGTACTGTCGCCTGTGTAAAGAAGTATTAGATCTATCTAACCAAAGCTCGTCTACCTTCTTGATAAGAAATGATCATGTCTTTATAATTTCAAGACAGGAGTCACATATTTTATATTACTACATTTAATAACCTTTGTTTTCATTCTCAACATGTATACCAATAAGTTAAATACAATATTTTGTCTGGTCAGTTTTCCATTTTAATTCTAGAACAGATCAATGCCCTAATCTTATCTATTCTGTCAACAAATTTAAGTGGATTTTCCCTATAAAATGGTCTTGTATTGAAAAGATCAACTGACAGCTATTCATCTGTCCTTGTCTTTAAATGAATTTTCATTAAGTTGGTCAAAAGTTAATTTTTTTGTCAAAAGTGTACTGAATGTGTCAAGCAGAAGACAGTGTTTAGCATTTCTGGTTAGTTTAAACTACTGAATAACCTTACATAATTTGATTTCTGAGTACATTAGTCTCAGAGCAAACTGAGGGGAATAAAACATTTCCTGCTTTGGTGAAGTATGTTAGGTCTTATAGATTACCATCCTATGTGGGAATAAGACTGTAATTTTCTTTAGTTACTAAACTTTAGTTGGGTTTATTTTTTATAAGTCTATCACTTAGTTTCTTAGAGATAAAAAATATTCCTTAATTAAAGTTTCAATAAAATTATTATCTATATAATACAATTTTTGAAAGAAGTTACACAATTAAAATAAGAAGTGGAAAATATATATATATACTTATAGGTACATAGGAGGTCTGGATATTTCAAATTGATCAAAAGCCTAATAGATCAAATAAGAACTTAAATTTAAAAAATCCAAAAGCAATGAGGAAGTCCTCTGTAGGTTCGGACCACATCACTTTTTGAAAAACAAGAACCTAATCAACTTCTCTTTGTTCCAGACAAATGAGTAAACATTTTTATCTAGAGTGATATGGATGAAGGATATATTTACTCCATTTTAATTTTATTTGACCAAGAAAATTGTTTTGCAGAAATAGCCATTTAATTTATTTTTCATTATTAAATCACCCATAGTGAGTGCAGTGTCATCACTAATAGTTAATTTATGGGTTAAATATCAGATATCATTATCTCATTTTATTTATGTTTTTAAGCTACTAAAAGAATGCTCACTATGTTTCTCAGCTTTTTTTTTCTATGAAAAATTTGAAGTATATTATGTGTTATGCACATCACTTATTTTGTGAATTATTCAAATAAAATTAATACTCAAGTTTCATTTCACTATGTTTTTCTTGCAAGTTTCTTGCCAAACTCTTATTATGAGATTACTTTAAAAACAAAAAATGACTTCTGTAAGGTAAATGATTGAGCATGGAGCAGTGTAAGAATAGAAATATTGAACTTTAGTGAAAGCACTGCACTGAATTTTACTATCTTGATGTAGTTATTAGTTATACAATTTTAATTTCATCCATTTAGTAGTTACATGTAACAGAGTCAGTTAAAAATTTCTAGAATTGCATACTACTTAGCTGAATTTGTAGTTAATTTGCTTTTGGATCATTTATAAAGAAATTTTTTCAAACATTATATTCTTGTACCAACCTGAATAGCTTAAGAATAATGTACTGAAGAATGATTTAAGGCAAAGAAAAATAATACTAGAACATATATTTGATATATTCAGTATAAAAATAATTACAATAATATTAAATTATTAAAAGTAACAATTTGAATCATTTAACATTAATATTTTTACATCAGGTAAACATTGTACAATAATTAACATTTTCTTAAATATTAATATAACGACCAGCCATTATTATAAATTTAATCAATTGACTACTATACAACATGACACTCCATATTTTGGCACTACTTATATACTAAACAATATTTTTCTCTTTTTAGGAAAAAACAACATTGTACTCTTCTGCAAAATTGCTACAATCACACTCATACACACACAATGACATAACATATATTTACAAGAATAGATAGCTATAGCACCCTACAACCTAATTCTACATGGATAAAATAACTATTGAACATTGGTTGTTATAGAAATGCTCATTAATTATTTTATCTCTAAAGACAAATTTACAGCTTAAATTATAAATTAATTTTTCTAGTTACAATTATTTACAAATATAACAAAAAACAAGTTACACTTTGTAAAAAAAGACTTCAGAGAAAGACATTTAGTGTGCGAGACTATTAGTGTCCAATGAAATCTTTCTTTCACTCCAGTGTTTCATGCCGTGAAGTTTATTAATAAGAGCTCTTTTTCTTCCCATGATGTACTACAGTCCAGAGAGTACAACTGTTGTTTGTTTCATAAATAATTTCTAAATTCCAAAAAGTCTTCTCTTCTTCAATATATCCATCTTATAATGGCAGTTACAAATCCTGGAGAAGTATAAAATTTTAAATTAGAACTTATGAGGATAAATTTTAATGTCATTATTTTATTTTATTTATCTCAATTCAAATATCTAGTATAATTTTTTTGTTGTTGATAAAACACACTTTTATGTTTGAAATACTTAATAAATAATTTTTCTCTTATACAGAGATAGAAGAGATAGATTTAATTTTATTTAGTAATTTCTAAATATTATANATTATAATTGAAAGCACATGTATTCATATAAACATGATAAGTATTATTTGTGCCTTGAAAAATAAAAGAGTAAACCCAAACATTTAATTTTAAATTCCATCCTCATGATACTTTCAGGAAAAAAAAAATCCAAGTGTCTGCTCAAAAATTTTAGAATTATGAGAAAAAATAAAAACTTACCAGATAAAAGGTTAATTAAAGAAATAGTAACACAAAGAAAGCATATTTACTCTTTTTTCCCAATTTTTAAAATTAAAAATGGGCATTGTAAGAGTAATTTGATCTTAGGTGCCAAAAGGAACAATGAGGGTATTGTTCACGTAGGCTTCGTCGGTCGTCAGATGTATTTACCATTTCATCTTCCGGGTTGGACCGAGTCAAATTGTTGTTATTTGCCTAATAATAACAGGCAAATAACAACAATTTGACTCGGTCCAACCCGGAAGATGAAATGGTAAATACAAATGAGGGTATTGTTAAGGCAACTTATTGAATGACCAAAGTTATTACTAATAACCTTCTCGGTTTCTATTTTCGAAATATTTACTAACAAAAAAAAAAAATTCAATATTCTGAATGGCCCTTCATTTCCAACAGAGGTTATAGGCCCAATACACTTGGTTATGGACTCATTGTGGCAGAGTCAACAGCTTCAAGGATTTATTACAGAAACTAGTCAAATGTTTTAAATTTACATAGAGTTGAAGAGGTAGGCACATCACAGTTCATTAACAGTGGATGTACATCACATGCAAGCAATGACCAAAATACATTTTCTTATTGCACTACTATCCTTAACAAATATTTGAACCTGGTCTATATGACTCAACTGGAAAGGGTTGGGAGAGAAGCAGACATAATTTTTGAATAAGGAGAAATGAAGAAATTAAAACTGAATAATGTATTATTTGTTCCGATTTACATAATAGCTGCTCTCTGTTGCAAAAGAGATATATAGCATTATAAGGTTTATTTTGGTGATGAGTTTGAACAGTAACTGAAAGCAATGTTGAAGTAGTTTTTTCCTTAAAAATATAATGGACTCAATTGGTTTAGAGGGGAAAATATATTTAAAAATAAAATTAAAATTATTAGCGCTCTAACTGTGGGTGTTTAAATGATAGATGTTTGTCATTGATGTTTGGTTCACCACGATTGGGACATAAAAAACCTAATGAAGTGTTGGTATGTGGTTCAACATTAGGGATTGATTAAATGATAGCGAGACAGGTTTAAAATTATAGGACAACGTGTTAAAGTTCTCTAAGAGTTAAAATTAATTAATAATAAGAAAAATAAAGCTGCTTCAAATTATTCATTGTGATATGTGTGGTCCAATAAAAACTATATCCTTGGTTACAGTAAGTATTACATCAATTTTATCTTAATATTTAGTTCCTAAAAAATGTTGAGCAGCTTAGCCTATTACTTATGGGGATCTGTTTATGAATCAAGTCAGGAAAATCAAAATCTTACAATCAGTTAGTGGCACTGTATACTTAAAAAAAAATCAATTATTTTAAAAAACGTGGTATTCCTCAAAAGTTAACAGAAACTCTTAAAAAACATGGACTAGCAGAGCAGATGAATCGCACCCTCATTAAAATTTCAATAAGCTGTACCAAAAATAATTGATACAATTCTAAAATTTGTTGTGTGTTTGAAACAATGCTACTTGGAGTAGTAAGAACCCACTGTAACTTATTTAAGAGTGTTTGGTGAATCAAAGTATGTTGAAAATTTTTTAACGGTATAGTATTTTTTACCCAAGAGAAATATTCANTTGGAGGAGTGTATGGGCTCATTTTTTATTTCTCTATTACCTCATCAATCATCATTCCTTTTACTCCTCCCTCTACCCAATACCTTTTTAATTGACTTCTTCTTTAATTGTTCTGTTTATTGGAATGAATATGAATGATAGTTTTTATGATTATTTTAAATAATAAAATCTTCTGTGACATTTAGTAAATAATATGTCATACTATAATAAATCAATTTGATTGTATTTAATTTTTTAAAATATACATCCTATCAAATCAAGGGTCAAGTGGATGAAGGTGATTGTAACATTTTCAGAGAAATTTTTGCTCCTTATTACCTATATAGGTAAAGATGTTAAGTGATGTCTTTAATTAAGTTACTAAACAAATTGATATTTTTTTTTATAAATAAGGTACTTGATTTCTAAAAAAAAAAAAAAAATCCTTCCATGTCAAGCATTTTACTTCGGTTTTCTCAGTAAGAAAAAAAGCTTACTACTTATCGCTTTTAACAACTTGACCCTTAATCAATTCTAATGTTTCTGATCATAAATACAATAAAATTAATTATGCTTAATTTAATGAATACTTTCATTATTAAAACATTTTTAAAAGTTTTTTATATTTTTTTTAAAGAAATGTTAGAAAATATATTATGTGGCAAGTATATATTTCTCTCTCCTAAATTTTAAAAATTGAGATCAAGAAGTTAATATTTAGGCAGATTTTCCATAAGGAAATCAAGCTATTCCTATTGGTACCAGGAATAAAAAATAATAATAATAATTAATAATATTAATACACACACACATACACATATATATATATATGTGCGTGTGTGTATTATTATTATTTTTTTAGCTATAACTTGTTAGGTATAATAAACAGAATTTGGTAATGAAGCACCTTTTTAAGACTCTTAGATGAGTTTGTTGTTGTTTGAAATCGGGAGGGAGAGGCAAAAAAAAAAAAAAGTCTCGAAAGCACCGAAAAACCTCCATTCAGAAAAAATATATGTATGAACTGTGGATGTTACTGGCCAACTTCTAAATTATTTCACCCACCTTTGATTGAGAACCTCTACCAGCCAGCTATTATATAGAAAGAAAATATTTAGAAATGTAATTTTGAGTGTTGTGTAAGACCTCTTATTTTTAAAATGCAGAAACCAAGTTCAGTACTTAGGCTATTTTAGGAAGCTTCTAAAATTTGTAGGGTGCTCACCTTTGGTTGAGGAAAAGGGTGAGGGATTAAAGGAAGATCAAATTTTATAGTTGTATAATATCTTCATTGTTATTTGAATTATGAAACATTTTAAAGGATGTAATAGGTATAAAATGTAACATTCTAACATAAACATTTATGTTTTGTAACATTTTTATGTAAAACGTGTATTAAGGAAGAAATTATTGAAGGTATGGTAAGTGCAAACGATGTGTGAGAGGTGCCCCTACTCTATTTTCCCAGCCACTTTAAAGCAAACTTTAGAGGACATTCTTTTAACTCTTATTATTCTTTGTGGAAAAACATGGGAAATCTGCTTAGATTTTACAGACTTTATTTTTACGTCTCCTTATACAAGAGCATAAAAATCAGTAATAAAAAATATGCACATTTTTTTTAATGGTTTTATGTGTTTTGATATTCCCTGAAAATCAATCAAATGTTTGTGTATCTGTGTAAAGAGGTTTGTGTTTGTCAGTAAAATAGACTGAGAGCTGAATGACTTGAATGAATTTTGTTGGTTAATAACATAGTGGCCCTTGACATCTGTGGAATAACTAAGTCAACCTAAAAACAAATCGTAGTGAAAAAAAAAAAAAAAACACTTTTTCAGCTATTGACTGAAGAGCAAAAAGGTTCAAGCAATTTAATAAAAATTTTTTCTAATAAATTTTTTTTTTTTAAATATTCATCTCTGTAAGCTACCAAAATTAAAAAAAAAACACACACAGAGATTGATTGGACTATTATCATGTTTTTCCTAAGTTACATGTGAAAGATAACTTACAATTTTGTGCAAAATGTTATATGTCAATTAAGACTGAAACATATAATTTTGTTTATTTTTCATATATTTGTCTAAAACCTCTCCTTTTAAAATAAGCAATGTTTGAACATGAAAAATTTAAAAAGCAGAATCATTTGGAATCAATCAAAGGTTTTTGTATAGCATGTGCTAAAACTCACCTCATGACAAACTGCAGGTCACATGATTTACAGCGAATCAAAGTTTGAAATATCACTGCCATTGCTCTGGAATTAGTAATAAAGAATAAATTAAAGAAAATATTTGAAATTACAATTTATAAAAAAATATTGTAAATATAAATGACATCATAATTTAATTATTGGGTAATTAAAATTAATTAAATATTAATGGTGAATTACTATCATGATCAATTAAATAAATTTCTTATATTTAATTTAAATTCTAAGCTTTAATTCACTAAAACAGAAAGAATTACAGGGATTATCTCCATAAGTGTTTTCAAATCCGAAGTTTAAATTTTGTTAGAAAATAACTCAAAACAGTATTTTTGCTAGCTTAGAGATGGATTTTAAGAACTTTTTTCATCTTTGTTACTTGGTATTTAAAAAAAATTGTGTTGGGTTATGAAGTAAAAATTCACCAAAGTACTTATGTGATCATTAGAAATATTCAACACCTTGAATTATCCATTATAACCTGAGGACAGGTGAGCACAAATTTCAAGATATTGGCCAGAATCCTAGAGCATTGAAGATTAATAACTAATAACATTGAATATTTCTAATGATCACATAAGTACTTCGGTGAATTTTTACTTCATGATGAAGGAAGATGAAGCATCAATTGTTGCCACTTAGCAATAAACTCCTATTATGATATGTGATGATATATATGTGCATTTGAAACATATTTATTGAAAAATCATTTGTAGTGCACCTTAAATCTATGTGGGTTTGAATAGACTTTTATACTTAATATATCATTGACATCAGGCCCTTTCTATTATCTAGCTCTTTTTATGTTTAGTTGTTCCAATCTGCCTATCAGTGTTAACTGAGGAGTACTCCTTCTCTGATAAGAACTTATCAGATACAAAATGGTAATTATTTTGTGTAATTAATTTGGGCAATAGTATCATTAACAATGATACTTATGCTTCTTCTTTTTATTTATATATTAGTTTCTCTTAGAACCCAAGCATCCAATTTTTCTCATTCTTTATAGTGTCTTCATCTTCCAAGTGCATTTGAAATTGGAGGAGTGTATGGGCTCATTTTTTATTTCTCTATTACCTCATCAATCATCATTCCTTTTACTCCTCCCTCTACCCAATACCTTTTTAATTGACTTCAATTGTAAGAATATTTTTATATATTTTTAAAAAAACTTTGAAGAATAAAGCTATTGAGGTTGTTCTTGAGGCAGGTTTTGAAACATTGAAATATTTTCTTTAATCCTATTTACTAGTAAAAACAATGACTCATTTACACACGCACACACACACGCACACGCACACACACATGCACACACACACACATGCATAGACACATGCGCGCACACGTGTACACACACACATGCATACATACACACACACACATACACACACACACCACTTGTGTGTTCAAAGCAAAACAAAAGTTAGAGAGGGGGATCACTTTAGGATTTCCCTGAATCTGAAAGCTGGGTTAACTGAGCAAAATAGAAGAGGGAATTTTTCTGAAATGTCAAAATTAATTAAAACCTCTTTTTTTTTTTAACTCAATAAATCTTAATATATTTTATTATATAAATATGAATTATGAAATATTCTAAAGCTTTTTAGTTGTTCAAAAAATTAAAACATTAGGAATGGATATAGGTTACATGGGAAGATCGAACACAAATATTTATTAAATACCATACTGAGTAATTTATTTAGTTGACACAATTTTTTGGCTTTTCATTTGGATTCAGGTTGGTAGAGGTTACAGAAACTTTTTTTTATCTTCTTATTCATTCATAATCATTTTTACTTTTTCATTCATTAATTTATATTGTCATTATTATTTCTTTACATTAATAGTGAAATTTTCCTATTTAAATAATTACCTCCCAAAGCATTGGACTATTAAACAAAGGTTACAAAACAATTCCAGCCAATAGGCTATCATTAATTATTTAGGATGGTTTCAATTAGCCCATCAAGGAGTGTTTGATCAAAACCAACACTTTAAACATCTTAGAGAATTCAAATTTAAATTATACAAAGAGCTAAAATACTTTTACATGGGGACAGAAAACTTTTAATTTTTTCTACAGAAGAAACCTCTTGAAACATACATAGAATATATTTCATAACTTGGCAAAAAACTTCATTTGGCAAAATAAGTTATGTAATAGTGAACCAGTCTGATTACAACCTTTCTTTTGAACCCCAGATAGTTTAAGTTTGTTTGAAAAGATATAATTACTTTTCTCAGAAAAAAAAAGTTAATAATTTCTATTTATACATAATGCCAGTAATGCCTTGTTCAAAGATCCCAAGCAGTTCATAAAATAATATTATTTTAGAAGGAAGTACAAGGAAAGGATGCATCAATTGCCCGCCTATTGGCTCATAGATTTGTTTTGAGCCAAAAGTCGTGTGAATCCTGATTTAGGTTCGTCAATAGCAAAGTTCCACTCACCCTAGCTGGCTTGAATAGTTGAGATTGGGGCATTATAAATGTTGAACCAAGATCCCTCTCAACCATTGTATGGCTGTCCTGCAAAGCAAATTGAATCATATAAACTGTTTGAAATGCAAAATTGATACGCGAATTGAAGAATTGTTTCAAATAAAAATATTTTTCTTTAAGAATTATAAAATTAATGGGATTAATTAACTTTAATAATTTTCAGATTCAGAGATCCTATTCAGATTTTGGATTAATGACATATTTAAGCCTAATATTTAGGTATGAGAAAAAAATCTATATTATTTTCAATGCTGATGTGAAGTAAGAAATTTCTAATTTTCTAAAACTACTCAAATTTTGATTATTATATAACCTATAGGATAAAATAATCCACATAATATAAAAATCTCATAAGATATTAATATAATTCCCTAATTTTTTATTGAATCAAATTAAAAAAAAAAAAAGGAACATTAAAAGAATATATAGTTTTTAGGAGACTTTCCCAATTAAACGACTTCTTGTTTCAGTCATTTTATTCCTTTTATAAGTATAATTTAATAACTCAGTTCAAGAAAATTAAAACCAATTCTATTTTAAGATACTTCTTTGTTCTGAAACTCCTCCAAAGCAATGTCATCTAATGCCTGTATATTTAGTCATGTGTTGTTGGGTTTTGGTGAATATTTTATGTCCCTTGGATGTCATAAATACGATATTTATTGGCAATATCAAATTCATTTATTAATCTGACATGAGTACACTCTATGGTATTCATTAAATGTTTTTTCAGTAAACATTCAGCTAAAGCCACATACTCAGCCTCAATACTAAATAATGCCATACTCTCTGATTTCAAGAGTCTTTAGAAACAATAGATTTTCAGTCACTTGTTTCTTAAGCCTAAATCCCAATAAAAAATCCAGTTAATAATTAAAAAAAGGCTTTGTTTGAGAAAAAGTGAGTAAGAAGAGTTCTTTCATTGATTCATATCAAATGTTGAGTAATTGATATTCTTTATTTACATCTCTTATAATGGCTCAGGGTCATGGGGGAGATATTTCTGAATATAACCAATATAATCTCAGATTCTTGATAGGCTTTCCGTTCCCAATAGATATCTGTACTCAAACTCACAGGGCAAGCCATGGAAGTTCAACATGGATCCTTAAAACTAGGTTGGTGTCCTATAATTACACAGTATTTTAAGGATGCTGATAGCCAAGATTGCTTAAGTGCTATTGACTCGAGTTGAAGATTGAATTTGATCCTCTCCGGGAAGTTATCATTTTATAAACTAAAAAATATCTTTGAATAGAGTTAAATATGTTTTTTTTTTTCTACTTACGTCATTTTTGTCATAAGGTATCCTCAGTGTTTTCGTTGCAGGGTGTATTGTTGTCTCATCATATGACCTCACTTCTGATACGGTCCTACAATAATGTAAAAAACATGTTATTTGTAAAAAAAATTTATGTATAAGGGTATTTTGTAATTTATTAATGTTAGGTTTTTAAATGAAAGGTAAAAAACCTCTGCATTTAGATATCAGTTATATAAATATAAAATACCAATCCAAGACCAAATCCTCGACCAATCCCTCCTAATATCCCCAACCAGCTATCTCCAAGTATAAAATACTAAGTGTCTGGTTGAGTAATTTTAGACTAAAATTAAATTGGAAACCACATCTAAATGAGATTAAAGTTTTAAAGCTACATATGTATTAAAGAAACTTAAAAGAATTAGATAAAAGTAAGTATATTCTATGGGATTTTTTAAGTCTCAGTTATCTGCCTTATCATAGTCTACCCTACTAGGAAAAAAAATAAAAAAAATTTTTAATAATAATAATGATAAANCTGCAAAAAATTGTAAAAATTATTTTAAAAGACAATTCAATGTAAAGATTTGATGATCAGTCTAATTTAAATTTTTGAAATTTATAATAAAAATTATTATTATAATAATTTATTTTTCTTTCCATTGTGTTCAGTATCCATTTTATATAGTCGATTACACACGGTTTCATATTTTCATTCATTTTTCTTTGTTAGATTATCATATGTAGACATGTTTCTATATTATTTTGTATGTTCCTTTTTCATATTCTGCCCTGATGAAGGCCTAAAATTCGGGCCGAAACAGCTAAAATAAATACTTTTTTGGTTACAAATTAGTTTTTAATTCTTCAACTACCAAGACCGATTTCCTGAAATCCTCTCTTCATATCTATTCAGTCAACAATTTACCACCAAAGTTCTTAGATGAATTCACACACACATATGTACATATAAAAACAAAATTTTAATAATTTTTCTCTTTTAAATTATATAGCATAAAATGAGGCCAAAAATTAATGTATGGTATATTCAAACTATCCCAAAAAGAATATATTTTTTTACATATTATGAATACTCTACTCTACCTGCAGTAAATTAAAATATGATCATTCAATTTACTTAATTGGTGTATTCTTAAAAGTTATGTTCATTGAAATGCTTGCTCAATTAGCTTTCGCTTAACATTCTAGACCTTTCCCACAAGTTATATGATCCAGGCAATTTCCCTTTATGAGGGTGGACTCCCATTTAACTATTCCATGAACTATGAACTGAAGCACGCTACATTTTAAAAATAGTACTATAATAAAATGTAAATCATTGATAACTTTTAAAGCTGTTTTTAGAAAAGTATTCAGTGCAAGTATTGTGCTCTTACTTCTATTTATTTTTAGGTCTAGTGAAACACAATGAGTATTCATATTAATGAATGTTTAGTAATGGAAAGTGATAAGAAAATGAAATTTACAGGTATAATATTCTCTAAATCTTAATCCTCTAACCATATCTAGAAACATCATTAATAAATAGTCTCAGGCTATATTCCTGTATTATTAGCAAATTTCAAAAAGTTTTAATCATTTTTATTCTCACAAAAGATTATATCAACTTTTCCAACAATTTTCTTTGATATCACTCTTAAATCATCATTAAGACACCAATGCAGCAAATAAGTGTTTTCATATTTGTTACATATCTGTTTTTAATTAGTACAAATTAATAAGAATTCTAGAGTGATGTCATAGAAATATGACGGAAAACAATTCATATTTTGCAAAAAATAATATTGCTAAATTTAGTAAAAAGAAACAGCTATAGTTATTATAAAATTAATTAAACAAGTACAAGTAGAAATGATAATTAAAAAAAAAAAAAAAAAAAATTCTTGAGAAGAATGGATGAATTTCATTCAAAAACCGGCCATGATTTCAAAGTGTTGCTTCTATTTCATGAAATGCCAAATTTAGTACCTCAGTAGAATGTTGGAATATATATATATATACATAAATTTAATTTTATTGTCATTTAAGGAGCAAATAAGTAATTTATTTTCTTAAATTACAATAAATGTTTCACATTTATGTATATAATAACTTGAAATAATATAATAACAGGACTAATAAAGCAACACTACTGAATATGCAAGATATTAAATTGGTTCTAAAAGTGAAGTAAGAGAAAAATAACATTTCAAGTGCATTCCAAAGAATTTCAATACACAACTTATAAAATTAAGAGAAAATGTGGGAAATAAAGGAAAATTTCATTATTGAATAAAGGCATAAAGTTAGAAGAAAATCTTACAATAGGTCAATTTTAGATGTGTCTAGAAGTTCTGCTTCAAGAGTTGGAGGTGGAGGAATATCCACTATGATAGAACTGGAAACACAAATCACCCTTTAGAGAAATTTAAAAGTAACAGAGCATGCATCTGTGAAAGAAGTCTGAAAGAAACAAGCACACCATAACCAAGGCCAAGCTTTAAGCTACAGATATCTACAATAAATTATCAGTTTTAAGACCAACAATGTCTTAATATGATTTGAGTGGTGCTTCCTTTGCCTGCTCTTGAAGCAATAAGTTGTGATAAATATAAAATAATAAAATGATTATAATTATTATTTATTGTTTTCTATTATCACTTCCACTTGCTTCAAAACTATAATGTATTGTTCTGTTATGTATATTTAGAAATGCCCTCCAATCAGGCATTTTTCAGCTGAAAAATAAAGAGGACCATCCAAATCTATGAAGTCAATAAATCATTAACTGATTATAGCCAAAGAGAGAGCAAGGTTCTTGGTAGTCAATATAAAATTAGGGCAAAAAAGTAAGAAAAGCTCAAAGAAATTGAAGTCTGTAGTTAAAGTCTATGAATCAAACAGAAATAAAACAAATGAAAATATCTCTGATTCATTATAAACTACAAGTGTTCAAGAAATTTGGTTGGCTATTGAGAAAACTATTCATGGCACATCTGGTCTCATGGTCTGATAGTTATCTTAAGCTGGAGAAATTAGGGTTTCGGCCAGGATCAGAAAAATTAAATACTCCAAAATTGATGATTAATTATTTCATTATTGCCGAAGTTTTGACTTAACTAGTAAGTCATTATCAGAGAGATAGTGATGTCTCTAGAGATCTCCAAGGGAGGTTTATGGTCACATCTCAAGAGTCCAGAACTAAACTTTTATTTTCTTATCCTGACTAACTTCTCCAGCATAATACTCGACTGTCAACAAACTACCAACCAGAGTTCTCTTAGGTTTGACAAGGTCTCTAACCAGGCCACTGACCAGAAGAATGAGGCCTGCTTTGGTCGAAACATATTCAAGCCTTAGTGGATAGAAGTAAGCGTATTCATCAAAAAGAACTTGGAAGAATAGAAGAAAGCAACTTGGAAGAATAGAAGAAAGCATATTCATCAAAAAGAACTTGGTAAAAAAAAATATTGAGAATAGGGAAAAATTAAAGAGGATTAATAATTACAAAATTTTAGGTAAAGGTGAAATGACTAAAAACCTTGAAAGTTGTGCACATCAGCCTATTAGGTCTTAGATGAATTGCTATTAATTGAAAACTTCCATATATCATTTAGATTGAATAAACGCAAAAAAAATCAGGCATGGGAAATTCAAAAGGATAAACCTGACTTTAGTTGAATTCCTTCAGATGAATTCAACCCTCAAGTGAGGAGAATTGTTTATAGCCATACTGTCCAGTAGAAAACAAGAAAAAAACAAATAAGGCATCAGTCATCAATAAACTTTTGCCGAATTATTCAAGAAATAGGAAAATTATCTATTCCAAGCATTACACAACCTTCTTGTTATCTGGATAGAGAGAATAGTTCCAACATCTTGGAATAAAATAGTTTTGTACCCTTTCTCATTAAAATAATAATGGGAGTATAATAATATTACCCCCTTTTACCATGATACTAAAAAAAATCTTCAAATATAAAGTACCAAAATATGCCATACTACAACTCAAAATGTCTAACATAGAGGTCAAAATGCTTCCTAAAAAAAGAAAGTCCAATATTTTATTGTTTTGTGGATTTTTTACAAAAATAATGAAGTTCCTGAGCTACACAAACTAAAACAAAATATAGATAATTATTATTGTGAAAGAGAGAGAGAGAGAGATCACCTATCAGCGGTGCGTATGGTACTGAACCCTGGTTGCCCAAGGTCAGTGTGCGGCTCACTGATGTAGCACTCCTGCAGCTCCTTCGTCCTTCCGACTGTAGCAGATACCTCAAACCCTGCTGAAACTAGTGCCCCTGAAACAGAAAATCAATAAACTCTTGGTTTTATTAAATGTTTTATTTAAATTATATTATTCAAATAATTTATATTAGTTGCAATCTACTTCTCTGGAATGAATTATTTAGTTAAAGAACTTTGCAAAAGTATTCCTAATGATCTAACTGATTAATAGCTACTTCAAGGTAAAACATATTAGTCAGGCTGAAAAATTACAGAAGTTGACTGTACACAAATGCACAAACACAAACACACACACACACACACATCATTCCGTCTAAGTTGTGAGATAAAAAAAAAAATTTCAATCCAAAAAAACCCTGTGATCCATTTTTATCATCCACAACATTAAGTTAATGTAAATTAATTTAATTTTTAATTTCTCACGACATTGTATAAATTTGAAATTTCTCTTACCAGTTGAAGGTTTTCTGAGGTGGGGATGAGGGGAATGTGATTTCTTTGGTTGAGTTTCTCTTTCTCTTGATGACTCATGCGAGTGGTTAGTAGAATTACTCGGCTTACGACTAGTATTTCCTGAAGGGTGCTATTTAAAAAAAATTACTCTATTTCAATCAATATTTTATAAACAAATACATTAAATAAATAAAACTATGAATATATTGAGGTCCTATTACAAATAAATCAGGAGTAAGGACAATACTTGAAACCTGCCCTTGGTTGATTATATGATTTTAATAGGGTTAAATTCCACAGATTCAGATTTTTTATTTTTAGGTACATGGGTTTTTGCTTTGCTTCTGAACTACTTAAATGGGTAAGAAGTGTAGATCATTAGACTTGAAAAAATCAAAAGAAAAATCAATTAAAAGGCTGAGTTGTCATATTGACATCATGAGATGGATAAAAGTTTTAAAATCATCTATACTCCTGTTTATGCACATATTGAATGTAATATAATATTTTAATTCTGAAATTTAAAAAATCAGATTTTTATAAAATTCCTATTTTGAATATATAAGTTTAATTCTTTTATTAGTCATTTAGGATGGATTGGGTTGAAAGTCAGTAGAATTATATCCCATTATGACTAAATACAAGTGGAAAATATACTTTATACCATAAAATAGAAAACTCTTGAAACACACTGTGAAATTTAAGAAATGATATGAATCAAAATTGCATTTCCATAATATTTTATCAGTACATACTTGCTAGCATTGATTTATGAAGTCAAATTTAAAATTAGTGATAACTATTTTACATTTATGAAAAATAAAAATCATATATGCTTTATATGGTTTAAAATATGTTTAAGTTAAAACAAATTTCAGCTAGGTATCATATAGGTACATGGGTGGTGAAAGTATTCCATATTAAAGGAATAACTATTTTTTGTATTGCCACATGTATTGAATTTCACTATTTTTTTTTTTTTTAAATAAATAAGAGCTTTAAAAATTTGAAATTTCTCTTACCAGTTGAAGGTTTTCTGAGGTGGGGATGAGGGGAATGTGATTTCTTTGGTTGAGTTTCTCTTTCTCTTGATGACTCATGCGAGTGGTTAGTAGAATTACTCGGCTTACGACTAGTATTTCCTGAAGGGTGCTATTTAAAAAAAATTACTCTATTTCAATCAATATTTTATAAACAAATACATTAAATAAATAAAACTATGAATATATTGAGGTCCTATTACAAATAAATCAGGAGTAAGGACAATACTTGAAACCTGCCCTTGGTTGATTATATGATTTTAATAGGGTTAAATTCCACAGATTCAGATTTTTTATTTTTAGGTACATGGGTTTTTGCTTTGCTTCTGAACTACTTAAATGGGTAAGAAGTGTAGATCATTAGACTTGAAAAAATCAAAAGAAAAATCAATTAAAAGGCTGAGTTGTCATATTGACATCATGAGATGGATAAAAGTTTTAAAATCATCTATACTCCTGTTTATGCACATATTGAATGTAATATAATATTTTAATTCTGAAATTTAAAAAATCAGATTTTTATAAAATTCCTATTTTGAATATATAAGTTTAATTCTTTTATTAGTCATTTAGGATGGATTGGGTTGAAAGTCAGTAGAATTATATCCCATTATGNGAGAGAGGACGTCCTGTCCCTAAGTTCACATTTCCATGACCGACAGGACGTCCTCTCTCATCTTCATGATAGCCCTGAAGATGGCTTACAATGTAAGCCGAAACGTTGGCAGATAATCCTTTTTAAAAAAATACATTTTTTAAATTTGTATTTTTTGGATCTACCTTGACCGAACCCCAACTAAAATCATCTTAGAATAATATCTACGGTCAACAAACTCTCCTTTTGATTAAGGGGTAATGTTTAGACTTGTGTTAGGAAGGTTATTAGATTGACCTCTGTCCTAGCCATAATTCAGTTTTGTCTTCTAGGGTACAAAAAAGATCTGTATTTATTCTTCCACTTAATTCTCCTTCCTAGAGGCTGTACCTGTCTCTCTGGTGTGAGGTACTTCAGAAGTTTCTGCTCAGGACCAAAGGTAGACATAGTCACCAGATTAGAGCCTGGAGCTGGGCGGTACTTAGCTCTAGGTATGAGAACAGTAAGGGAGCGGTCTCGCTGCTCTAAGGTCCCTGGAGGAGAAGGCGCTTTACTTGCTTTTCTGCAAGGCTTTGGTCTCTCTCGCACAAGTGGTGCCTATCAACATAAATTTAAAAAAAATCATATTATATGTTCTTTTAAAAATGATAAGAACATCAGAAATTTTTATCAGTCGATAGTCCTTTTCATATTTTTTCATATATAAAGTGAATTGACTATGAGAAAAAAATAGTTACTGTGAAAATAAATTGGGCGCTGATATATTTTAAAATTTCAAAAGTCTTTAAACCATTTTCATATTGTCATATTGCATATATGTTGGTATACTTACTACAGGTACCAAGGTTTATTTATTAATGCAAAACACTCAATACTGGTAATATAAAACAAAACTCTTCATGAGACTAAAAATAGGTTGGATGCTATTTGGTTCTCATAAACAGAGGATTGTTATTTTTTGCACATTTTATGGAAGGATTTTTATGCTTTAGAATTTCATTAAGAAATGAGGGCTTCTCAGACAAACACATTACTAGGTTCCAATTATTGTGCAGCTTCTGGCTATATGAAGAATCAAATTTGAATCATTTATCATTTTTAAGTATTTTTCTTCAAATATTAATATCAATCAGAATTGGAAGGTATGTCATCAACCAAGTTGGAATATTTGTATCATATTAATATTCTTTTATTAGCTTCAGTACAGCTCCATTCATTATTTTTATAATATAATATAAAATTAAATTACTCCAGTTAATGACAAAATAATACACTTATTATTGTGAGTTTAAAATTGTTTTTTTGATATGTAAATTTATTTATAGCTGGTTCAAGCTGTAATAACAACTTCAGGCTGAAGCATTCATTCAACCCTTCTGGACCTTCTGGGTAGACTGTTTAAGAAGCACATAATCAACAGAGAGAGAGAGAGTACAGTAGTGTAGAGTAAATGCTTCAGATTGGTTTGGTAAAATGGTCATAAATAAATTTACTTGTATGGAACACTATTTCTTCATTTTTTAATAACAACTTAGAGGCAAGCATTTCAAATATTTGCTCTCTTACTTTCTAAGCAATATAATTATTGTAGAAAATTTAATATTAATTGAGTAATTTTATTTAAAAAATGTTTCTTGCTATTTAGATAAGGATTTACTTTAGTTTGTTATTTTCTTAATAAAAATTGAGAAATAATTTATCTCTTTCTTATCTTCAACTATAGTATCTATAGAATGAAGTATAGTTACCTGGGGAATGAAGGTAGGTGGAGGGTCAAGGCTGGCCTCACTTGCTGTGTCAAGGCTGATCATGGCACGCTTATCAGGTGGTGGAGGTGGGCGCAGTCTGAAGCTAGGCGGTACTGTCCTTGGACGTATGCATGACAGTACCACACATACAACTAGTAGTACTCCTAGGCTCACACCAACTAACACCAGAATCAGCAGCAATACTAAACAAACAAACATCTTAATTTAAGACTAACAATGGGCAGGACTATTTTTAAAGTCTGTATTAACTAGAAACCCAGACTTTTAAAAATGGGTTATTAGTTAAATCCATCTTATTAAGTTGATTTATGAGTTGTGGACTTAGGAGATCCAAAATAGTTGGCCATTGACTGTCAAGATATTATGGTGAGGTTTTTACCAGATAGATTGTAAATTCCTTTATATATAAATTCTTGATATAATTAAGTATTAATATAATAAAATATTAAATTTAATTTTGGCAATTATTTTATTTATTTATTGGATACTGACATTTTGGATAAATATATATAACCTTCATCAGAGTTCAAATAAATACACGAATACATTTAATTTTTTTTATTAGCACCATTAATGGATAACAAAGTAATAATAATGCTTGATAGTATGGCTTCAATTAATAAAGAAATGCCCTATTTAATTTGGAGTATTCATTTTTTAACCTAGCCAAATGGAGATTAGCAATACATCAATATTTCTGTATTGGTTAATATTTTGAGTAAATATTTTGTGTTGGATTATTATTGATGCATTTCTATAAGCTCATGGTTATAGATTTTCCTCAATGGCAAGAATGGCCTTTGAAAAAAAGAAATCAAATTTTTTATGGAGCAACTTTTGAAGATTTCAATAAACTCAATATAAATCACAGTATTTCCAGCATTTTTCATTCTTGCATCTTTCAAGATGGTTCAAAATAAATGTATTAAAAAACATAATTACAAAGTTTATATTACACACAAATAACATAGTAATATAGATAATCATTAATGCAATGGTTATTTGATGTATTTATATTTTCAATATATTTTTATATGTAGATTTTTAATTTTTGTTCCTTAGATTATTTTTCGTCTTCTGTAGAGTGCTAAAAAATTTTACAAATGAAAATAAAGAAGAGAGTCCATTAAAATTTGTCCAGGCCCAAGAAGGAAATCTCCTTCTTCCAATTCTTCAAATCCCAAGGAAAGAGAAGGTAATAATGAGCCAAGAACTTTTAAATTGTGATTATGCACTAGAAGGGTGAATGGTAGAAGTGGTAGAAGTAATGAAGACACTCTTGCAAACAACATAGAGAGAACTACATAGGATGACATTTTAAATGCACCCATAAAGATGAAGCTGGGCAAGGAAGCCAGGTATGACTGCATATTGCCAGTGATGTTGAAATATATGGAAGAGGAAGGATGAGAGCTGCTTTTTAGATTAATAGAAGCCACTTGGGTATTTAAAATCACAAGGGATTGAGAAATTGCAATCATTGTCCCTATTTTCAAGAAAGTCGACTTATCATAAAACCTATAATTGCTCTATCCAATATTTTGGAATTATCTCAGAAAAGGATACTTTTCTTCTTTCTTTTTTTACCATAGTCCACTATGAATCGTAGTAATAATTTCATAATGAAATTTTTAAATTTTTCTTTTTGTATAAGTTTTGTCTGAATACAATGAGAATGTTATGCTCTTTTACTAATTTTACTTTCTTTCTATCACTCTCTCTTTCTCCCTCCCCCTCTCTATCACAACTCTCTCTCTCTCTCTCTCTCCCCCTACCTCCCTCCCTCCCACCCTCAGTGATGAAGTAGATCACTCAATAGAGCTTTCCTTAAAGGTTATTAAAAGTATTTTGAAAGATAATCTGAGAAATTCCACTGCTGCTGACTAAATTTGTATTTTTTCTCTTCCTTTTAGGAAGCCTAGCAGATTAGCAAAATCTAAATGTAGACAAAAATACAGTGAGAACCCTGATGATTAAATATGATTAAGAACCCTGAGACTAGTAACCATATATTCAATAATTTAGTAACCCTCTATCTAAATAGAAATGGCCATTTGCCATTTATCAATAATAAAAACACAACTTGATTTTTTGAGAAGTATTTATAGTTTAAATATAAATCAAAATTAAAGATATGAAATAATCTCCCTGGTGTTAATGACCAAAGGTTGACATGCCATTAAGAAAAAAAAAAGATAATGACTATGACAAGAAAGTCAATTAGTCAATTAGTAAGGGGTTTAACATCTTACCTTTTAAGTTGACTTGACAGTATTGACCAGCATACCAATGGAAACACTCACACATTTCTTCTTCATTGATCTTCTTATAACAATTTCCATGGTAGTTACAAAGTTCACAACCAATCATATCAGCTATAAAAAATTATATAGCGAATTATGTATGCTTTAAAGTTTATAAAATATTTTATGATAATATAATTGGATATATAATTTCAAACAATTAAAATATTAAAAGAGTAAAAATATTATTAGTTAAAGCCTTGCACTGAGCTAGAGTTTCATTCATTCTAAAATCTTGGGATTTCACCATTACCCAATCTCCCAAGATGACCTATCCAGTTTGAGATGATCAATTTCATTCAAATAAAATAAGATATATTAAATGAGTAAAATTGGGAAAATTATAGTGGGTGTTTAACTGAATCCTAAAGATCGATTAAAATTTTTGCTACTACTGGAATAATATGGAGATGGAATGAAACTCAATATACTAAATTTAAATGATATGCATATGGATTGAGTGATTAATTATTGTGAATTGGCTATCAGAAGTGGAGTTTACTTGTTTTAATATAATAAACTATTGGGAGTCATTTAAATAAGACAAAATTTGACATGTAGCATTAAAATAATATTTGCATTATTTTCCTGTGAATCAATTAAAGGCTATCATCAGATATGTGATTAACCTGGAATTTGAGACTTCACAATAAAGCAATATTAATATTATTAAAAACTAATATCCTGGAACTAGTCAGCTGGGTTCCTTGTAAAACTTAGTTTACCGTAAATTTCCATTTCAATGCAACATAACTTAATACTCAAAATTAAAATAATTATATCTGTGTTAAATAAATCATTTATATAGTATCAGGTTGAAATAAAACTAAAAAAATTACAATCAGTTTCAGTAGTGCAATTATAACTAAATACTAGAAATCTTAGTTATATGATATTAAATAATAGTTTTGAAATAATGAATTTTTATAATAAGAAAATAAATCCCATGTTAAGTATTATAAATGTGTGTGTGTGTGTGTGAACCCACTCTATAATTTTTTATTGTAATTAAACCAAATTCAGAATTAAGATTGTTTAAGAATTTGTTAATGACTAGGGGGGTTAATGACTCCCAGTCATTCCCCAGGTGGGGAATTTAGAGGAAGACCAAAATCAACCTAATATCAATGTTAATATTATCATTATGATAAAAATGTATAGAAAAAAAAGAGGTGTAAAATACAATTTTATAACAGTTATGTTCTTTATTGTTTATTTAAAAACTGAATATTAAGAAAGATATTTAAGAATGTATTTTAAGTGAAGGATAGGCCCTCTTATTTTTAAAATACAAAAAAAAATTTAATAAATATTGTGTATTTAGACTTTTCATAGCAAAGCCTTGAAAGAATTGTTTTTTGGTTGAAATTGATGAGGTAAGGGGGGAGGGGTTTAGGGAAGACAAAAATTTTTTAATTGTAATTTCTTCCTTATTTGAGTTATAAAAACTATGTATGTGTAAAATATCATTTTCTAATAATTATGTTCTAAATTTTTGTAAAATCACTAGTTATCGAAGAAATTCATGAATGTAAATATGTTGGTTGTGTGATTTCCTCATTTTTCCTTCCTAAACAGTTTTTTAATATTAGATAACAATTAAATATTCAACTTTTTAAAATCAAAATGTTAAGAATAGGACAAACTTGAATAAAAAGTTAAAATATAAAGAATGGGGGGAAAGACGTCAACTTTGAACTTTATCGAGTCTTTTATTGGTTGAGCAGCTTTTAGATCAATGATCCCATAATCATGTTTATGGTAACATCATCACATGACAATGCACCTTGTCGATTATGCCCCTCGTGCTGTGCTCCTTGTAAGCACTAGGTATTAGCTATGATGATGGGATCATCATAAGCAAAAAAATTGGTTTAGCTGAAAAAAGATTTGTTGAAATGTAAAGTTGTCAGCATCTTTATCCCATTGCTAACAGTAGATGCTTCATTTGCAGTTCAAAAGAGGTATTATAATATAAATGGCCATTAACTAGGAATAATACTGAGTAATTTAATTGAATTATGCAGCTTACGTGTGATGGATTTTTGAAACTAAATATTTATTATCTAATTAATTGTAAAAAAAAAAAAAAAAAAAAAAACTACCTGAGCAAACCCTGCCAGGATATAGGGTATTGTGGGACAAATCAGTAAATCCTTCTTTGCAACTGCAAGTATAAGATCCCCTCAGGTTGAAGCATTGTGCATTTTCTGAGCAATCATGGAATTTTTCATCAAAGCACTCATTAAAATCTAAAAAATAAATATTTCAAAATTCAAATAAACTAGCTTGCTAGTGATCTTTTCTTCCCACAAAATAATTAGTAAAATGATTAAAAGATGAAATTAAGAAATATATTTTATAACAAAGAAATAATGTTCTGGGATTTGAGCATTTCCTTTCATACTTTTTCATGTATTTGATGTTTTTAGGTTATATAAGAAAATTCTCAAACAATCCTCTTTAAGTGTTCCTTAAATAAACACTTTCTGCACATTGTATCCCCTTCAGTCTCCTCAATTCTTCCTTTAAAGAGTAGAATTAACAATAAAATCTACTAACCAACAAATATTGTTAGTACAAAAAAAAAATTAATAAAATATCCTGGTAAGAATGAATCACTGTTAAACTTATAAAATTTAATTTCTTCTATTCTATTAATTAAATTCTAGGGCTAGGAAACAAAATTAAAAACAATTTAAAATATCTGAAAATTTAATTTTGAATGAGTTGGTGATGAATTATTGGAGTTAGATAATAATAAATTTTATTCATTTGAAATATATTTCTGATATATTTCTACTGCCTATTTCTAATGCAATCAAAAGTAAAAACTTGTATTGCTATTTAAAATGGATGCTGATCATCTAATTTTTAACATTAAATTTATATTATATAACTATGTTATGTTTTTCCATATTTTGTTCTTAATTGTTTTATATTATTGATATAGTGCTTAGTCAGAATAAAAACTTATTGTGTAAGTTTTTTTAACCAGTAAAAGAATATTAATTTCNTAATTTAAACACACAAATATATATATATATATTTTTTACCTTCTGCCTTTAAGAAATTCACTTTAGCTCGTGAAGCAAAGAGATCAGTACCACCAATACTGTAGTTGCTAGCAATCAAATATTTTTTCAGCACATCCATTAATTTTTCTTCATCATAATTCTCAGACAGCTACAAATAAATAAGTTAAAATAAATGGCTATTAAAGTCTCACTAAATGGTAACATATGACAAATTCGAGTGAATATCACTCATGATGATATTCATACAGATGATGCATGTTAAATCAAATCTAGAATCCTTTAGTATCAATTTTAGTTACTAACATTTGTTTTCAAATCTATTATATATTACATGTTATGAATGATTATGAAAAATTATTTTTTTGATACATAAAAAAGAAAAAATTAATTCTCTTGTATACATTTATATCCACACAAGGTCTTCTTCCTCTAACAGGAAAATCTTTACTATCTTAATTGTTTCAGATCGAAACCCACTCCATTAGATGTGAAATTCATTTTTTAAATATAATTTGCATAGTAAATTAGTAATATACATGTTATGGTTATACTGTATGGCTACATACTAAGTGACAACTATTAGAAACCAGTAATAGTTTTATTAATAAAAATTAATCTTGATTTTTTGCATTTTCCACTAATGGCCTCCATATCTCAGATTTATTCATCATCATCTCCTTTAATTAAAAAAGCTGGCAGATATTTTAATTGAACAATTTTTGACAGTTCTTTAGAGAAACCATCTTATTTCTTATATTTTATCCTCATAATATTGTTTAATTTGTAACAAAATCTATTGGTTATAAAATACTATGTCTTTTGAGTATGATTAGTCAATTTAATTAAGAGTTTTGTGGGAACAGAAAATTATTATTTAATATCCTATTTAAGAGCTTATTAAGTTCAGAATTAATCACAGACCTTTTATTTCAAAACACGAGGTATTATTTCAATACTCTATTTGAAATAAAAATTATTGAAATACAATTAAAATATATGGATTCTAGTATTCCATAACTATCTACCAAAGCATCTATAATTGTTTAAATTCAGTTTTAATATATTTTTTCAGTATTTTTGGTATTTTTATTAATTAAAATATTAATAATTAATATTAAGTCCTTATTAGGCTTGATTTGTTCTGTAAAAAATTTAGGATTAACTAGAAGTAAACTTTAAGTTTGAGTAAACTTTCATGAATTTCAGTTTATTATTTTTGATAATAAATCCACTGATAGGTTTAGTATAAGGCAAATGGATTTATTTTTTATTTAATCTTCAAATTCTACTTCATTAAAAAAAAAAAAAAAGTAGCCAGATGGGCTTTTTACATTAAAATTAGGAAAATAATCTTAAATAATTCATGGTGATAAAAACAAAGCTTCTCTTAGAGCAAAGGTTTCATGTGTAGAAATATAATAAACTAACTATGTTTCATGATAAACTTAAAAGTATTTGGAACATAAATAAATGTTTATAAGGAGTAAATTTAGAGGAAATTGAAAAATTTTGCTGGTTTAGTATTTTCACATTCAAAGGGAAATTCATATAACTTAAATAATTTTGTTTGACTTTATATAAT
>KZ806958.1:1012905-1025443 GCA_000696205.2 Oncopeltus fasciatus | reverse complement strand
TATTTGATTTTTAAAATACGTAATGAAAATAAACATTGTATAATAATTTTTAGCGATAGAAGAATAGTTTTTATTATTATTATTATTCTATTGTAGGATAATTTTTAGTGATTATTGATGTTCAATATTTGGTTAAATGAAAATGAAAGGGATTTTCTTTTTAATATAAATCAACTGTGAGGAAATGAGTTTACCTCAAACAAAAATATTATATACCTGTATATAGAAATCTGCAAAAGGAGCTCCATCTTTATTGTCTTTCTGAAAACCTGTGATAGCAAGACCATGGAAGACATCTCGAAGTTCAGACTGCATCACCATTCGGTCAAGGCCTTCTCTTGTCAAGTCAGAAAATCTCTGATATGTGACAGATCTATTGTCATTAAGAGCCGAACTGTGGATCAGCTTCTCCTGTCCATGTCTCTCAAGAGGGAGGCTGAGCTGATAAGTGTAAGTTGCTGCTCAAAAACAAAACATAATTTAAAGATGATCAATATAATGAGACCTATTATTAACTAATAAGGATTAATATTAGTTACTCAAATCGGTTGAGAGGGAGGAGAAGTTTAGAGAAGGTCCAAATAAAAAAATTGTCCATATCCCTATCTAGGAGTTAAAAATAAATATATTTACCATAAGTTAAGGCTTAAAATGTAATTTTCTGTTATAATCTTCCTTGGAATAATATTTCCTTGGAAAAAGTGTGTTGGGGAAAATATCTTAAATATTACATGCAACTTTATCATAGCTTTTAGATTTTTAAAATGTGGATACCGAATTTGGTATTTAGGTTTTCTATCAAGACATTCAATGAATTCATTTTAGTTAAAATTGGATGTGCAGAAGAGGAGCGTGGAGGAGAGACATTAACTTTTCTCTTCATAGTCCTGTCTGTGTTTTATGATAAAATCAATAATTTTTGTTCATCTTTAATGTAACTTGGGAAATCTGATTAGTATTTTTCTGCTTCTGCATAAATTTTATAAATATTAATTATACTTATAGTAAATAACATGATTCTAAGTTTCAATAGCAGTGGCAGCAAAGTTCTTGACAGACTTACATAGACACTGTTTTTCCTAATTGAGTTTCTAATTTATATATTACATAAATATATGTCAAACTTAAAAAAAATGAAACTTGGAAATTAACTTACGTTTGCATGGCTGATCCAAGAACATCCTTGCAAATCCAGGACGGCAAACACATCTCATAGCATTATTAACTTTCTGGCATCTTTCATTCCTGGTAGCCTTGCAAGCAGGATTGCATTCACTTATAGAGCCATATTGTGAAAGAAATCCACTCAAAAGTACATTGGGGGCTACCTCATTTGTTTCTATTTCTGGTCCTTCTATTTCTGGGGCTGGTCCCAAGTCACTACCAAAGCTGTTCAGTTTGTGATTTGTATTTTTGTCTGTCATCACAACCAATATTGAATCTCCATCATTCATATTTTGCACGGAGTTAAAATTTTGGGTATTCTCTTTGTTATTACTTTCAATACGGTGTTTTGTCGCCTGATCTGGCATTTCTATTTCATGAGGTACAAGTGTTTCAGGTTTCCTTGTTGGTATTAATGTATGATGATTTGTAGCTGTAGGATAAATTGTTGTTGTTGCTTGAGGGATAGTGGTAGTTACAGTAGAAAGAATGCTAGTTGGTTTCACTATTGTGTGAACCTCAGTTATAGTATCTAAGATAGTAGACATAAGTGTCTTTGTTACTACTAAAGTGTGAGTGGAAGGTTTCTGGCCTTTACTTTGAATTATACTAGACTCAGTAGTGGTGACTGTCAAAGTTTGTGTGTAAGTTATAATGTGAGTTGTTGGTTTGGGTGTAAGTGAACTAAATTCAACACTTGTATAATTATCTTTATCCTTATCTTCATTATTTTCTTCTTCATTGTAAATTTGGTACTGAATCTTATTGTCTTCTAATATACTTTCAGAAGGTTCACTATCATTTCCAGGGTTGATTTGGAATGGTATGGCTGTCTTGTGACTCTGAATAGAATTTGTGGGTTTAATGTACATAGAGTTAGAGGTTTGTTGTGTTGAAATGAATTTTGTTGTGGATCCTTTAGTTACTTTGAAAACGGGCCTGGTTTTTATTGAGAGTGCCTCTGTTGAAGTTGCAATAGAATCTTCATTGATGACACTTTCAGACCCAACAATCAATTCATTGGCGTATGTTGCTAATAGGATATTTGATCTTGTGACTTGAGGCATAATTTTTGTGGTCGAAAACTTTTCTGCCTCTAAATTATTTATTGAAGATTGAACTTTAGGGTTACTATTGGCCACTTTACTATCTGCTGTTATAACTTCTGGAGTTAGATTGTTTTCCTCTACTTTTAAAGAGCCTCCTAATACTGGACTAATATTGTTGGGTAGGGCTGTAGTCACTTTTTGACCAGATTGAGGTTCATTTTGGTTTGAAATGAATAGTTCCTCAGCAGGTCTTGGGGGAGATAATTCTTCTGTTGGTATTGGAGGAGGTGGAGGCCTCTCAGTATCGGACAATACCGGTTTCTTCCCTCTTTCAAGGGGATTTGGGATTTCAAATTTATATGGAGGAACTGGCCTCTTTCGAATAGGAGAAGGCCTTCTAGTTGTTCTAAGTGTCTGTGATTCATAAGGTCTTGTCATTGCTGGAGGGGTCAGACCTAGTACATTGCCTTCTGGATTTCTATCATACACTGGCCTTGGAGTTAATCGTAAGAGGTCCATGTCAATTGAAGCTGGTAAATCCAAATTTATTTTATGTGGTGGAGCTTTGAAGGCTTGCAGTGGTGGTCTCTCATCCATATTCATAGTGTAAACTGTATTGTCAAATGGCCTTGGGAGAGAATTATTTCTATTCTCTGTCTGTTGAGGTTTACGTATTATAGATGTTGAGTGGACATTGTAGAGAGGGTTTGATGGTATATCTAATTCATCATTGGGCTTCAAATTTGTTGTTTGACCAACAGAAACAGTAGCTTCAGAATTGTTCACAAAAGCACTAACTCCTGGCCTTCCTTTGATTATTGGTGGCTGACTGTCAGGGCTTTCATTCCCAAGAATTACTGGTTTAGAATTTATTACAGAAAAACTCATTCCTTCTGAATTTCCAGGAGGAATAATTTGAATATCAGCCACAGAAGGCTTACCTTTGTTAATATTATTAGAATAAAAATTATTTTTAATGAATTCGCTCTGATCACTTTCTTCACTTAGATCACCATCATCTTCAGCATGGTATTCATTTTTTAGAGAATATTCTCCTTCCTGATCAGGTATATCTTCTTTACCTGATAAATGATAATTAATTAGAGCAGACACTGGTGGTGGAGGAGGAGTCATATAATTCAAGCCATGGCTCAAATAATGAAATTCTGGATTTCTTAGAGGAGGCTTTTTTACATGACTAGTATTCTTTTTCTTTTCATCTTTATGAAATCTTGTAATTGGGTTAACTCCAATACCCTGAGGGGAAACAGGTACGTCCATCCGAATGGCGTTTGATGGTATGACTGCAGCATGCAAAACTTCCTCTTTTGGCCTAATCAGGCCAGCGGTCCCTCCTATCCCAACTTCAGCATCTGGGTAAGGCGATGGCTCGCTAAATATTTCTCCTTTTTGGCTTGGTATTTCAGGCTCTTTATTGTATATGAGAGCAGTAGATACTCCATGAGGAATTATGACGTTAGCTACTTGTGAAGGTTGGATGTTTACTAATAATTGTTGTCCATGTGGAGGTTCAGCTGTTTTGATCGCTAGTGGAGTAATTGGAGTTGCATAGTTTTCATCACCATGTTTGATATTGTTAATTCCAGAATGTTGATTATTATAAATCTCATTGAGTGAGGGATAAGCTGGATACTTGTTGTCTTTGACATAATTGGAAGGTATAGCTTGTGACTGAATAGCTGGAGGACGTAAATCTGTAGTGTCATCAGGATAAACTACTGGAAAATGAGGTCTTTCCTTAAAAGGTGGTCTACGATTCACATGTCCTTCCAGAGGTAACTTGTTAATAATGTGTGGCTTTTGAAATATATCAATAGGTTTTGAAGATTGTGGGACACTATCAAGTGGCTTCTGCTTTAGTGTACTAGGAATTTTTATTTCACTGCCTTCGTGACGGAGATCAATAAAATTATTTTTTGTTGGTTGTTTTGTCTGAGGAGAAAATGCTATTATTGAATGGGTTGGATCTCGTCTTGGAGGTAGCTTTTCTTGACTTGAAAGTCTATGTGGTGTGTTTCCACTTGGGTACCGCTCTTGATTTCTGGAAGGCCAAAGTTCCTTGTTTGTTGAAGATGGGGGAGGCACAGGAAGAGGTGGAGGTTTCATTCCTTCAACTTCTTTTTGAAATGGCTTGACAGGAGGTCTTGGACCATGAACAGAATGCTTTCCAATGATGACATCACTGTTTGTAGTTATCACTTGACCAGGACTGATAGGAATGCCTCCGGACAAAAGTGCAGTGTCAATGCTGGTTCTGTCTGTTTGCTTGGTCCTCTGATGAGCATCAGTAAACACATTAGGTCCTTCTATGCTCTGGCTCTCAGCAACTTCAGAATCCAAAGCTGGTACATAAACAGGTCTTGGTGGTTCTTGTGGTCTGTACACTGGTTGTGGATTAGCTGTTACATTTTTCTTTGTTGAAACTAGTTTACTTTGAAATAAATCAGCCATTGCATTTATAACTGGTCCTAATGCATTTAAACCATTTAGACCAAGTGAGCTAAATTGTAGTAAATTATTTTTAACTGGATTTTTATTTACATTATCAATTGTTTCTTGACCTTGGTTTTGGTCTTCAGCTTCTTTTAATAATGGACTACTTGTGATTTCTTCTTGATATTCTGCCAATTGTGTTGTAGGAGCTATAGAGCTTTTTTGCGTATGTCTTTGGTCCTCATCGTTATCATCACCAATATCATCATCATCATCAAAAAATATTATTGTTGATCCTGTAACTATGTTTCCAGGTGAAGTGGCTTCGATTGTATCCATTTTGTCAGTTAATTTCATCATGTCTCCACCCACTGCAGTAATTTCCATTTCTGCCCCATTACTTAAAGTTGCAGTAGTTGTTACTGGCTCATGGTTTTCATTCACAGAAACTTTTAATTTTTCCAAATATTTAGAATTAAACAAAGCAGGATTGACTGTCTCAGTTACAACATTCTGCATGACTTCAGTGCTGGATGATACAATAATGCTGGGTGTCTTGTGTTCCTGAAGCAAAGTTGTGAAGTACGTATATGTTGTCAAATATGTCTTAGTAGCATATAAATTAAGAGGTTGAGTTTCTGAAGCTTTTACATCACTATTTTCAGGTTCATAGAGAGTTTTTTCAAAAGAACTTTCAATAGGTTTTGGCCGCTTTGGTTGAATAGTAAATGTTTCAGTAGCTATGTCAGATGATGTAATTACTTCAGTATCAACTACTGTTTTTCCATCTTTAATTTTTGTATTGTAGTAGGTATAAGTTGCATAATATGTCTTGACAATATCAGTTGTTATTGGAGTTGGTGTTATATCTATAATTGAAGGTTTATTTTCAGATGTTGAATGCAGTTCTTCAAGTGTAGAAGGGATGAAATCAGACTCAGTTATAACAACTTGGGTCAGTACGTCTTCCGTACTCACCAAATGAAGCAGGTCCCCTTCATTAAGTGTTTTTGTGTATGCTACTGTACTCAGATATGTGTTTGTGTTCTGAAGTGGAACTTCAGATGGCTGGATATGTGCTGGTTGTTCAGTTATTGTATTGGAAACAGTCTTCTTTGAGGTCACTACAAGCGGAAGCTCACCATCTACAAGAGTGTTCAAGTAGGTGTAAGTTGTATGATAAACGCCAGTTGTTAAATCTGGGCTTGCTGTGAGAGTGAAATGATTATCTACTTTTGTTTTGGATGGCTTTATTTCTTCTGTCACTACATTGGATATTACTTTTTCTCGACTTGAAACAACAGTTGATCCGTCTTGAGCAAAAGTTGTTAGATATGTATAAGTTGTCATATATGTTTTAGTGACAAATTCATTATGAGGTTTCTGAAAAAAAAAAATAAATAAAAAAGTGTTAGAATATGCCAAAATATATACTAAGCATACCAATAATCAAAATATAGTAACAATGAATTATAAAATCAGATATTGTCAATTCACTCTTGACTGAACTAAAATTTAATTCAGATACACCTCAATTCTTGATTAATTCCTTCATTAATTAAAGGTACTCTTTTGGTTTACTATCATCTTAAGACATAAATTTTCTGCCTCTATTTACATCAGGATTTTACATACACACATATGCAAGTACAATTCTGTGTACAGATATATATCTACATATGTAGGAAAGAGATTACATTTCCAACTGAAAGAAATCAGTCAATTTAATTTATTATTTAAACATGGAGGATCAATGTTTAACTTTTTGTTTTGCTTTTACAAAATCAAAGAGTTAAGAAAAGAGTTAAGAGATAAATATTTTAAGTAAAATGAAGTTATTAAACTCTCAATTTCTCCCTCAATCTCTTGTTAATTCATCACTCCTTTCATAACCCTAGAAGTTCAAGTTCTTCTTACTTTTTCCAGTCATGAAGAGAAATAAAGAAGTTGATCATCTTTCTTCATGACTGACTTTCTTTAATTATTTATATTTTAGTACAGGCAAATGGTCAAAATATAATAACACTTTGCACACACATTTTATTTTGCTTAAAATGTGGAATTTTTCCAAATTTTGTGTCATGTCTTGTACAGAGGCCATACTAATCTTTTCTCAATCATTCCAATTTTAGTATACCTACTGCCAAAGTGGGTGCATATATGTTAATTCTAGTTTCAATCCTACAATAATTCAGTTATTACTCTTCGGGATACATATACTTAACCTAAAAAAATACAGAGAAGATTAGCATTATAGACTAAATTGTGAAGAATTTCATTTATTTCAGCAAAATAAAGTTTTAAATAAAATAATAGTGTTTTATATTTTTTCCCCATTCATTTTAAACAAGAGAAACCAAACTCCTTTACTCAGGCATATTATTCAAACAGTACTTCAGTTTATTAGCTTAAATCAAGCAAGGGGGAATCCTTAGTTAAAGTTCAATGATTGTTAATATCTTCATTATTGCAACTGTTAAAAAAAAAAAAAAAGTTTATAGAACATAATAGATGTAAAGTATAATTTCTAAAAATTATATCCTACAACATTTCATGAAAATTTGAGTTAAATTATACAAGAATATAACTAGAAAAATTAAAGATTTCCTTCATCCTTCCCTCTTGGGTGATCTTGAGCCAGCCTTAGTGACATAACCTTTTACACTCAATACCATAGCTCGATTGTAAGAAAAATTAGTTATTTACGCTTACTTATGCTCATTTTTAATGAAACATGAGTAATCTATTCATCTTATTCCAGCACACATAATGGATTATCAAAATTTATGAAACTGTCTTAGGTTTGCATTGAGGGTTTTCTTTTTTAGTGTTTTAGTTTCTTTTTTTATATATTATTATAGATAAGTATCATAATGAACAAAAATGGGACATGATTCATACTTACTTTTTACAGCCATGAAATATGGTTTAATAACAACTTAATTTTATGAATACTCATCTAACTTAAATATTACAGGCTCATTCTAACGATTTTTCTATATTTTTATATTTCCAACCATGAATGTAGTCATAAAGCTCTAATTATGAGCTTTTTAAAATTAGATTAAACCAATTAATAATGGATTTGATTATGACCTTGTTCAATCCTTTTAAACTCTAATGAAAATTAAAAGTAAGAAAAAAGAATAATCAATAAAAATAACACTTATTACTTCCTGCGAATGTTCAATTCCATAAATTTAATTTAAATAATTACTATAAAACTTCTCATAAAAGATTAATAATTTGTATGTCCCAATGTACTACTACTAGCTAGAAAAAATATTCCTCTGCATTAAGAGAAGACTTTAAACCCCCAAAAAATGAAGGGTACTAAATCATAAATAATTTATAATACTAATTTATACTAATGAATTATGTTTAAGTACATAATTAATTTAAAATATTCCTTAGTATCAAAACTATTTTATATAGTTACCTGGGACTCCTGCGGTAGGAGCATCATCATGTGATCTGTAAGAGTACTGGGTGCAAGTGTAATTGGTGGTCCAAAGTATCTGTGGTCAGGAGTGGTGGTTCGCCCTGCGACAATCACTTCTACACCATTTGACATCCTCTTTGTGGCGAGGAATCCCCGACCTTCACCTGTCAGCATTGCCCAATTCTTATATTTTTCCCAAATCACAAAACTTAAATATAAAAAACAAAAAAGTTCTACCTTTAGGCATGAGTATGCAGTTCAGTGGCACACACACAAATGCATTCCTATGAACTCCACAGGAGAAACACCTATATTTAATGTATACCGGTAGAATCTGGTGCATTAGGCTACATAGATGTTCTGGTTAAGAAATTTTTTAACATTGATGTTGTTGGATGGCTAATTGATATTTTTTCTTTTATTTGTTAACTAAGCAGTTTGGCAGACAATACTGATGTTTCAAATATTTTAAATATTAGTAAGAAGAAAAGCTGTACTGTTTTATAAAGTGAAATTGGATCAATGAGGAGGAAAAAAAAAGTAGCTTTTTAAAGTTTTTAAGTTAAGTCAACCTAGAAACTAAATTTTTTTCTCATCCTTTCTAAAATTTCATAAAAATCTTATATGAACATAGCTAATTTTTAGACATTATCATTGTATACGTTTTTTGGTAGATTGATTCCCTTAAGTTTATACTAATCCTCTGCAGAACACAAACATTTTTTTTTTTTTTTTTTGTCACCAAGCAATCATCAATTAAGAAAGACATTTCAATACATTTTTAACAAAATTAAGCAATTTATTTTAGTAAATTGAAATAACTTGAAGAATTTCTTCAAATCTACAATGGTCCTAAATAACTCACATATTTTTATATTTGTTTTTTAGGATGAGTGAAGACTAAAAAAAATTGCCAATATCCATTTCAAGATTCATACACGAATAGCTTGATATTTAAGAGATATCTTTGCAAGATGTCCTAAGATAAATAATGCCTTATAAATATAAATAAAGCATGCTAAGATGCTCCTACTTACCTGAAAAGCTATTTAATTTATCAGGGTGCTTAAAACTTATAAATTTACAATTAATTTATTTTAGATATAGATGGCACTTCTGTAATTATATAGTATCAAAGATCCTTCTTATTGTAATTGCTTAGCTTTGTTGCTTTTGTTATTGCTTTAAAAAGTTATTATTATTATTTTAATAATTTCTTCATTTTATAAGACTTGTATGAACTCAATGCTTGAAAGACAGATTGATAATTATGTAATATTGATCTGCTAGATTTATAGTGAAATGAAGAATAAAAATAAATACTACTAATTTTATAAATATTATTTTTTTTGGTATTTGATCCCACGTAAATTTCAACAATTTTTAGTTCAAGGGAACAGAATAAAAAATCTAACTATCCCAGCCAGGACTCGAACCTGGATCTCCTGCTATCCAGGCCGGTGCATTTACCACTTATGCTACCGGGACAAGTCTGATAAGTTATTAAATTCCCCACACTAGTGCTGAGAACTATTAATTTTAGCTTCGTAAATTATATCTAAAAGAAGAAATTTCTTTCTGGCTAGATAATACTTTAACTTGAATTATTTCTTCAAGAGTTTGTCTATAAAAAATCGGTAGTTTCGAAGTTCAAAAATTATAGCTCAAAACATTAGCATTTTACTTTTCTCAAGTAACATTACAATAAAGTTATTGAGCATGAAATAAATGCAATCATAAGTTAATATTTTGAGTACAATTAATTATTTTAACATTATTATTTGTCATTTATTCAAAAGAGTTCATAGGTATAACCCTTGTACTGGGAATTAATCCTTATTCAGACTTTTTATAAAATATTTAAATCAATAGGTCAGAATTCTTTTAACTAAATCATAAATTTGGTAATGGCTAACTAATGTCTTCTTCAGTGGTTTGAAATACTAGTGAAAAGAGTCCTTAGATATTAATCACCATATTAGTTTAAAAATTAATCTACATAAATTATAGTTACACCATTCAAGGAAAATTTATAGACATATTTTTACTCTTAACTGTGTTCAAGATACATTTCTCTATTCTTCAACTAATGTATATTCATTTACGTCTTTTAAGTTATGCAAACACTGTCTTGTCAAATGGCAATAATTTCCCAATTTTTTTTCCCCGTGTGCAGCAAAATACACCCACACTGCTCTAAATGAATGAAATGTGTAGCTATTAAATATATATCTTGGAGGCTGATAAGGAAAAATCTCTCATTTAAATAATTACAGTGAAATTTTTAATTTAAAATATAAGGTATATTCCTTCTCTTAATCGATAATAAAAACTAGTGTTAACATTCTTCGGATCTGACTCATAGAACAAATACATTTTATTAGTATCTGCTAGGTTTAATAGCTAAAGAATGAATGAGAAATTGATAGAAGAAATGCTACATACAGACCTGTAGTGAGCCACTGAGGAAAACATTAGTTAAGAGTAGAAGTAGGAAATATTAAGTATAGAGAGAGGTAACTAATCAAAAATAAAATTAGTCCTTCTTAGGAATCTCTATACAGAAATAGAAAAATACTGAAATTTGAGAAGCATTAAAATGAAAGTTTTCTTTCAAGTCTTATTACTACCGCTTTAAAAAAAATTAAATATAGAATTTACAAGGATGATAATAATAAGCAAAGTGTCTGTTCTGCATCTTTTCAAATGCAGAGAAATGACCTATAACCAGAATGGAAATTTTGTTGGAAGTGAGTATAGACTCGCAACACATAGGTGTTAGAGTGTGTGCGTGTGCATGTGAGTGTAATAGTAGTGTAAAAGTCTCGCTTATCCATATTCCAAAAACTTCCATTCTGGTTATATCTCTGTATTTGACAAGATATATGCATATGCTCCTTGAATACACTTTTAGTATAATAACTCTAATTTTCAGAGAATGGAGAAAACATTTTTTCAGGTTTATACTTTTATCTTCTAAAATTAAAGAGATAGCAAAATTAGTACTGAAAACTACTACTAATTTTGTGAAGCATTGGTTTCTTTCAATATCCTGTTAACAAATAAAAATGCTTGCGGTAAAACAAAGATTTGAAAGCAAATATAATCTTTTAGTTAATTCCAATAAACTACATATTTTAAGAAAAGTGACATGGATGAATATAAATAATAATGCTACAGTTTTAAAAATTAAATTCTGAGTACTTTAACTTTCAGATATACTGCATGCTTCCCCATAGTTTCAATTTCAATTTTATTGGTTGAATTCTGCTCTCACCAAACTCTAGGAATCACAACCCTCCTTCCTAGACTAAAAATTCTAAGCTTTTCTAGAAACCATAAATACCTGCGTCCATGACTGAAACTACTTTCTAGTCTACTTTTCTTTGTCAATCAAAAGAATAAGTCACCAATTTTCCGTCATAAGCTTAAATAGAAAGACATATACATGCAAACAATATAATAAAATGAGTTATTATTTTTTCAAAGTATTTACCAGTCTTGCAAGCTCATTCAATGGACACCAAGGTTTTCATCGAAAGTTAAGGGAAAATGGCACATTTAGCATTTAAATGCTAAACTGAAGGGCTTAAAATACCTCCTGTTACCTGAAGTTCACTTAAAATAACTTTTTTTTTTTTTTTTTTGCTACAGTGTCTTAAATATTTAAATTAACTTGAAAACATGTGTAAATTAAATTGAAAATATTTGAGTTGTTGTTTGAAAAAATCAGAGTAGTGGGAGTGTTATTTTACATGACCCTACATTGCAATAATTAGCTAATTCTGTCAGACGCAAAAGTTATTTAAGCAAACAAAATTCAATATTGACTATTGATAAAATGTTTCCAAAATATATTTTCTTAATCAGCAAAGTTGCATAACTAGAAATGGGTATGACACTTGACTAAAATTTGTCTTAAGCTCTAGCATCATAAGGCGAATTTATAACATTTAAATGTAACATAGCTTGATATGTAGTTTTTAAATTACTACTTAAAAGTGTGGTTAAAATCCAGTAAAATAGACTATGAGAGGAGGTTTACATTTGATGATGAATATTTTGACTCTCTATCAGAACACTACTCTTTCCAGCATTCTAATTATTTGATTATTATTTTTATTAGTATTTTTTTTTTCAATTTTGTTTATTTGTTCATTGATGTTGATTGAGTTATTGAGTTGAGTTAGTTTATTTTCTTCAGTTTCTGCTGAGAATAAATAAAAAAAAAGGTTTATTTAGATCTGATCGTGTAGTAGATGCTTGAATAGCCACGGGATTAAAATATTACAATTTTGTTAACTATTCATAAAAATATAATACTGACTGTTTAAATATAGAAATATTTATCTATTGTTTCACACAAGAATAATAAAAAAAACTAGGATTTGTTAAGTTTATTTCTTTATTGCTTATAAATAAATATTTA
>KZ806958.1:980099-998616 GCA_000696205.2 Oncopeltus fasciatus | reverse complement strand
AAAGAAGAAAAATATATATACTACATACATATACATAAATAATCGAAATGAAGGGTTGGAGTGCGTAAATGAATCGAAGGAGGGGGGAGGGGGATTAGGTTGAGATAAAAATTTAAATCTTCATTGTTTTCGTTATTGTAAGTGTTAAAAAAATTGATAGAATGTGATATTTGAAAACTATATTTTGTTCTATAACATGTTAGAATATAAACAAAAGGAAAGGCTTTAAGAAGTATATCCCAGTCTCTAAATTTAAAGTTTAACATGACATAAATGTTTAACATGGCATAACACTATGTTCTACTCTACAGAATAGAAACATAAAATATGTTTCTTTATAAAAATATTGAAAATTATTTGAAATTTTGTTTGATTCTCATATTTAAATAAATAATTTCCTCCGTTTATAATAATATAGCATATATTCAAAATTATTCAAAGATTTAAATTTAAGTTTTCTTCACTAAGAACTAGCTAAAGGAATATATTACCCAGTGTTAACAATGAGTTTTTTTAGTAAAGTAAAATTTATTTATAATAACATTTGTTAAAAATTTCTTTGGAATTTGGCGGTCCCCGGCTCGGAATTCCGGCCTATCCGACTGCTTTGGCAGTCATGTAAATAAAATTCCCCAGGAATGAAGAGTTACATCATCACGGGCAGTGGGATGTGCCTCAAGGGCTAGGGGGTTAGGTTCCAGGAGACATTTGAATACAATGATGGATCATGGTTGAGTACGTCCTTGGCTTGTCCCACAATACCCTGGAGGAATGGGCTCAGGTATTATGATAAAGAAAAAAGAAGCGGAATACAGAACCTGTTGATGGGGATAGGGGCTCTACACCTAATGTAATAATGTAATAATTTCCCTGGTACTGAGCTAGACAAAATGGAGTTACATAACCATAATTTACATTAAAGTGATATGGTTATACTCCAGAATTGAGTGCATACTGTTGATATTGCAGGTCAATTAGCATTAATCTACCAGATTCTGTATTAGTGTAACATTATTTCACCCCAGTGGTGACTAACCAGAGAATAGTGATATCTTTTAAATTAAAGGATCCCAATTCGGTATATAATCTTATTTCTGCAAATTATCGAATGGCTTCTTTAAAACATGAATTAAGGGAATGGCGGATATTATTGAATAATTAAATCGTTAATATTCTTTCCTTCTATCTACCGTATTTTTTAACGCTATATTATGTTTACTATGATATAATTATATTAAATTTTTTAATTGCTTTATATTTATTTATGAGTATTCTCACTAATTTTTTCGCCTTTGTATATTTGTTGCTACCTTATTTAATTACATGAAATAACATTCATTTAATTGTTTATTGGTCTATAACATTTATCATTTGTCAAATAAAGAAAAAGTCATTAATATGTCAGTATTTTAGAATATAAGAATACCTAAAGTTCACAGAAAAATTTTCTGAATGATTACAAACATACTTGTACATAGATAGATTGTAGTAGAAATACAGGGACCATAAAAATAACGTTTGGATTGAAGAGGATGGGTTCGAAGCTAATTTAAAATTAACGTTTTCTATATTATTTGATTTATAACTAATTTATTGCAGTAAAATTGTAAACAAAAACTACTGAACTGTTTATTTCATGAAATTTGAATTTCAGGTCGAACTAGTCCAGTGGGAAGTACTAAATTCAATATGTACTTGATTAAACGGCTTTACAAGAGGTAGATTTAGAGTTAAAATATTTAAACGGCGAATAAAACCTACGAGAGTGTTACGAACATAACCCTCAAATTTTTTCCGGAATATAAATTCTTCACTCTCGTGGTAGTCGTCGTATCTCAATTATTTGTACATTAAAGAGGCTTTTTTTCAAATTTAGGACGTTCAATCCTACTGGCAATCAATCCTACTGTGTCTTCGGCATCTTCTCTCTGCAAGCTTCCACCCTATCTTCTAGCTACCCTCAGACTGACTTCCCTCTTTCAAACTTCCTCACTTATGCAGAAATCTTAAATAAAAAAATAAAAATAAAGCACTACAAATTATTACTTAAAATGCAATGAATTGTTACACACACACACACACACACACACACACATATATATAATGTCCTTCTTTCTAATACCTTAGGTGGCAAATCTAGTTGTTAGCTGTAGCAGGTAAGAGTTGACCTGCTACTTGTGATCGCTAATAGTGAACGGCCTCAGTGGACATGTGACATGTTTCGTAACCTGACTCCTTATACTTTCAAAGCTGGGGGTTTTCGTGATGTCCCCACTATTGTCACCTGTCTCATGTATGCGGGTAGTGTTCAAATCAATATATGTACTTTTAGTATTTCTCTACGCGCTGCACTACATGTTACCTTCTATCTGCATATCCCTTCAATTCCTCTCTCCTTTCCTAAAGACCAGACTGTCTGAATAGGACTTACACGTTAGAGAAGCAAAAATATAGTTTATAATTGCGTGTGAGGTCGCCAAACATATTTGAAGACTGATCTTCACCGTACATTCATTTGAAAAGCAGAATATATAGTACTTTCAACTTCATATATATACTTACACACACACACACCGTCGAGTGCTAGACGACAGTGTATCGTAAACCATTGAATAAATTAATTTTGGGTTTTTTTTTTAGGAAGATCAAAATTTATTACTTAATAATAACCGATTTATAAACTAAAAAGTTTATTTATATTGAGATGCATGTAAAATTTATTTTTATAACATGTTTGTTTTTGAAAATTTTTAAGCAAAATATTTATTGAAGTAGATAGTTAAGAATGTAATTAGGAAAGTTGAGCGCTTCTCCCTCTCTCCCCTCTATATANATATTAAATGCTATAATTTGTAGGATTTATTTATTTATTTTTATTTAAGATTTCTGCATTAATGAGGAAGTTGGAAGGGGGTAGTTAGTTTGAGGGTAGTTAGTAGATAGGGTGGAAGCTTGCAGAGAGAAGATGCCGAAGACACAGGTAGGATTGCCGGGCAGGAAGTCAACACTGACCCGGTTCTCAGAGCTCCACTTCCTTTCGACCCACCCACTTATCTGACTGCTGCGGGTAGCGCCGAGATCAGCAAATGACGTCAGATCCTGTGGGGCTAATATACACTTGATTTGTAACAATTAATTCCATTCGCAATGCCTTATGTAGATATCTCCGGAAACACTACTTCGGAAAGTGTTTCATTTTTTTTTTTTGCTGTGTTAGCCTCCCTTGCAACCACTTAGGGTCATTGGAGGGAGGGGCTATCTACAGGTTGCCACCCCATTTTAAACACCCATTGCTCAGGACAAGCTTCTATTTATAAGTAAAAGATTGACTTGGGAGGGATTTGAACCCGCGGCGTCAGGATTGCGAGACCCGTACGGAACCCCTGAGCTAGCCTGGCGCCCCTTGAAAGTGTTTCATACATAGTATGAAGCCTCTGTACTGAAAAATATAAGATAAATAAATAAAAAGCCTAACTCGAAAAGAATTATATATTATTTTTACACCATTTTTCATCTTAACAATCTGCAAAAGTTTACAGTGATCAATATAAAAGGAAAAGTCTTGATTATCAGACCGTTTTCACTTAAGAATCTCCTTCGTTAAAAAAAGAAAAAAAAGTTTAAAGAATTTGAATCCTCTACTTAGAAAAGAGAATGTATTAAGGGAACTCTTGCCTCTGAAGAGCCCAGATGCTTGGGTGCCCAGCTAGTGCTGCTATCTGTGGGGGGGCCAAAGAACCAGCGGTCAACGTCAGCTCTGTTACTTTTGTCCCCTACAGGTCACAGTCTGCTCCGTGGACGGGACATACAGAGGCCTCCATCTCCTCGTTTGTTGTACTTTCTTCCTTCCCTTGGCCAAACTCGACGCATCAGTAAGGGGAAGGAAATTTGCCCATTGAGGCATCTACAAACATACTCACATACTTAGTGACTTACCCAAATGACACCAGTTAAATAATACGATATTTTATTTTATTAAAAAAAAAAAAACACCCGGCATGTCTTCACCAATCTTCAGAACCACTTCCTATCATCATACATCTGATCAATTTACTATCGTTAATGTAGAGTTTAAATCATTTTATTCATAACGAATATAATGTACTAGCTTGATTTCTCTATGGGTTATCTGCTAAATGAATTTCTATCTTTGATGAAGAAGGGTTAAATTATAAACATATTCTGAACTGGGGTGAACATTTAGTGAAGGGAGCGTTGTGAGGTGGCCGATTTCCTCCCCGAGCATGGGGTTGGGCCACAGGAAACTGGTACATATCCTTACATGTATCAACTTCCTGGAGATAAGTAATCCGGGTGTAAACAAAAGCGACTAGAAGGGTGACTTGGTCAGGTAAGAGTGAAAACTGCTTGCAACCTGTCCGGGCTCCTCCCAACGAGCTGTCAACCACTTTGTCAACCGCTAGCGAATTTCCATGACTGCTATTGCAGCTGGCTATAATGTCCTGGGAGCAGAGTAGAAATCCATTCAGAGCTCTTTAGAGTTCAAATACCATTGTAGTAATATGTTCATTAAAAAAAAAATATGTTAATCTAGAAGATCTTAATCAAATAGACGACATTTTTTGTATTTTAGGAAATCAACCTATTCAAGTAGGTAGTGTGACACAATTAAGAAAAAAAAATTAAATTCTTCATTTATTCTTTTTAGGAAAAGTTAAAAATGTGGTTCTTGCAAAATTTTGTATATGATATAATACTATATACATACATAACCCAAATAAAGGGTCTGTTAAGAGCCACACAATCCTGGAAGTTCTTAAATGTTTAGATTCTTAAATATTTTTTTTTAGACAATTCATTAATAATTTTTCCTTCACAGTTTTCCTGAGGTCTAAGGGCCCATCGTGAAGTGACGGTTCTTGAAGAGCGGATTACGTCTATGGATTTCTGCTGGCATGGTAATGGTGTTGTTCGCGTACAAAGTTGTAGAAGTTTTCCATCAGTAAGACAGCCGGAGATGAATGAGAATAGCAATGATAAACAGCGCCCAGGTCGGTCGTAAAGAAGAGATTCACTGGAACAACCCATGATCAGGACCTAGACTAATAAGCAATGGATAATCAAATTTCCACTGCAAAAACTCGATTTCACACGAAAGAAGAGTCAATGGTCTGGTAATCGCAACTTACCTGAAATATGCAAAGATGTGTGCATCAGTAGTGCTCGCTGAAATTTGAATGCTGAAATGTGCTCGCTTCAGTAGTAATCCTGATTGAAAATTTAAATATCTATATATATGTTGAATACAGATAGTGATAGTGAACACATGTATTCGACCACGAGGATGGATAATGTCCGAAAGCGCTCGCCAACAGAAGATGGTTTGTATGATAGTTCTATATTCATTGGTAGTTATAATAACCCTTTAGATTATTTTCATAATTAGTTTGGTGATGAATTGAATTTTTTTTTAAGTCTAGGCAGCACAAATAATAGTTTGATTTCTTGGAGAGAAATCTTCTGTTTTAAAATATTTTTCTTCACAATCCATAATTTGTATTATCCAGAAGCCTTGAAGATAGTGATATACTTAAATTATAAATTGTTTTTAATAGAATGTGAACTCCATTTTATCCGCTAGAAAACTGCTGTCAAAGAGGATTCAAGCCGATATTGGCTTATTGATGTCCCACTCCTAGTTGAAGTTATTGATAGCAAGCGTAAAAAATCAATTTTGCCTTGACAATATGTGGACAGGCACGAGAGAAAGTGTAGTGGGGGGAGGCATCATAACTGAAGGGAATTGTCAACTCCTCTGAAATACTTCATTCAATACTTGAAAGAAACATTAAAAAAAAAAAAGCTAAAAATGATAAAAATTATTCTTTTGCTCTCCTGTTCAGAAAAAAAATTACCTATGAATTATAAAATAAAACGTATTTTTTTTAATTACATGAGACAAACACAGGAGATAAATATTCAAGAGTTATATTCTTATATTAAAAGAAAAAAAAAATAGAAACATTAGAATTCCTCATAAGAAAACCTTTCTCTTCATAGAAAGCCTCGACTTGTGTCTCGGACGAGGTCACAGACTTGGAAATACGAAAACTACTTTCTTTAGGTGCAAATTATGGATATAAAACCTCTAATAACTGTAGAGCTACAAATTGGTACTTAGCATTGAGGTGAACAATGTAAATCGAATTATTGAAAAAAAGATGGAGAATAAATCATTGCAATGGTTAGAATAAAAGCAGGATTTACTTCTGTAGACTATTGGACACAATTGCCATTTGAACGGAAGGAAATGCCTATTCCTTCTGGGCATGCCGTGTCTATTCCCAGGAGAAAGGCTTTTACCTCGGAAAACGAGATTAGAGCAATCACCGAGCTGCTAGTCGAATCTGGTTGTTGACGAGCCAGAAGTGGGCGTCTGGAATGTGTTGGTTTCTCCGGGACGGGTATGCTAAGTGGGGTGGGGAGGAAAGCGAGAGTACAAGATCCGGGTCTCCTTCGACAACTAATAGCTAACGCGGATCAGCTGGTTCTTCTCGGGCCCACAAGGGTCGAAAGTTCGATTCGATCAGCTATAGGGTTTGCGTTGGTATGTGACGTCCTTGGCGTATTTCTTTGGGACCTAAGACCCCCGCCATTGAGTTCCTCGACAAGAAATGGCTAACGAGGATCAGCTTGAGTTTCTCAAACTCTAAAAGGTTAGAAAGTTCAATTCGATCGACTCTATGGGATTTGCGTTGGAATGTGACGCCCTTTGGTGCATTTTTCTTCGGAACCCCAAGTCCTGCAGGAACCAGGAGTTCTCACATATTGTTCCTAACACATCAGTCCTGTACCAAAGGTGTTTAAACTTTAATTTCGATTTCATTATGATATATATTTCACCTTGATAAGACTTTGCATTTCAGGTTACTTCTTCAAAACAAGCTTAAAAAATCATAACATTTGTAAATTTATTGTAAAATTGAATAGTAAAAACTTCAAATGAACTTTAACTTCGTCAAATAATATTTTTTATGAAATATGGCCACTCGAGCTGAAGAAAATTCTGGATTGTGTAATGGGTTTCTAGTGATGTTGCAGTGCTAGTTTGACAATCTTTCACAGAATTCTAAAGTCCTTAGTTTTAAAATTTTTCTTTGACAATTTCTTCAAGTTATCTTTAAAAATGTAGTGCTCTTTCGTATGCGGTCTTAATCCTTCTTGTTGATCCATTGGCATATTTTAGAAAAATTGAAAAAAAAAAATACTTGGCAAAGCTGTTTTTTTCTTTAGAGAGGTTGAGAAATGCATATTTCTTGTATCTATAAAAAATACCACAATTAAAACTTGATAGGCAGGAATTAGGTCTCTTACAGTAGAATCTGGATTAGCAGCCTTTAATGGCCCGTCCTGAAATTGTCAATGAAAAACAAGAAACCCACAGAGTATAAGCCATTGGAGGAGAAATACAAGAAATTTCTCATGACCTTTGTTGAAGAATACTCTCATCCTGGGACCCATATCCATGACTGCTTGCTCCCTGAGAAAATACTCTTAGAGGAAAACTGTTTATATTTTGTTTTTCAATCTCTCTATCTCTCCCTGCTCTCTCTTTCTCTCTCTTAAAGTACTGCTAAATTTTCAGCAATATAGTTTAAAAAAAGTGTGCACAAGAGAGTTTTTTAGGTCCTTTGTTAACTTGAATTTACAAACAATAATGCTTTGACATAAATATTATAGAAAATAAACACCAGGATTTATGGACTCCTGATATGTATTTTTAATATGCTAATTAAAATTTGAGCATGAAAAACAAACATGGAAACATTTTTAAGTCCCTGTTTTGCATAATTTTATTCACATTAGCTCAACAAACACTAAGAGAGACTACTTGTCCTGGTAGCTTAACTGGTAAATGCACCGGCCCGGATAGCAGGAGATCCAGGTTCGATTCCTGGCTGGGACAGATAGATTTTTTTATTCTATTCCCTCTCATTAATTGTTTAAACACTAAGAGTTTTTCTCGTGAGATGAAAAATATGAAAGCAATTTTAAATTAAATGATAAATTGAATGGTAATTTTGACTACTAGATTCAATTAATTTGTACTGTCCTCGTTCGGTCACTAAGTATATCAGAGACAACTAAGTTGTTTTTCGAAAATACCTATAAATTATTACCAGTCAGTGAAGGATCACAATTTGTCAACTAACTAGAACTTAATGGAAAAACCAATTGGATTAAATTCAGATAAATGCTCTGTCTTTGAAAAAAAAAAAAAAAAAAAAAAAAAACAACTCATTATATAACAGTAAATTATGCGGTCGATATTTCGGTTTCCATATGTGAGTCCATGGTTGCGTGTAACAGTGAATTACAGTATATAACATAGATTTAATTATAGTATATATATACTAATTATGTCTGAAAAAATTATCAATTAAATCAATTTAACGTTTTTTTGAGCTCCACTTTTCCCGAACGAAATTGAAATTCCGAATTAGGTATTATAATTTTGCACATTAAGGATGCGTTTCAACCCACATACACATACACACGCACTTGTATATTTATACTTAAATAGAATAATTTTAAAAATAATTCAAAAATGGTGCATTAGGACTAATATGAATTACTTGATTTCCCAAAGGAAATATAATTCATGAAAATAGTTTTATTAAAGCAAAATAATTCAATCTTTTTAACTCATGCAATTATATAACCTGGCCTCTTCTTTGAAAAATCCAGTCTTTGAAAATTCTATGGTATTAACCAAACCATAAGTAAATTCGAGTAACAGTTTAAACCAAACTCCCTGGATATTAGTTACAACAATAAGCAATGTTTTAAATATAATTTCAGAGATATATTCATATGGAAGGCATTGGATGTGTCCATATTAGTAGGCTGAAAGGTGCTGAATAGTGAGCCGCTCTCCCGCCAGCACTAGTCCGTCCATCACGAACAAGTCGCTCATCCAGCGAGGCACAAACATGGCCACTCTTCACAAAGACTGCCGACCTCCACTAACATCTTTACTTTCCCTTCTATTATCATTCAGAGGATGGCTGATATTATCTTACTTTTCATCTTCTTCTGGCTCTCCTTACTCCATTCAAATCATAATACATCACTGTCATTCCTTATCGCACATACTATTATGAATTAATATCTTGGACCTAAACCCTCGGAGAAATTAAAGATCGACTAATGAGATGACCATACATTAGTTCAGTGTTTTAAAGTTAAAACGATTTGATATTATTTGTTGAAAATCAATAATTAATAAACAATTAATGAGAGGGAATAGAATATAAAAAACTATCTGTCCCAGCCAGGAATCGAACCTGGATCTCCTGCTATCCGGGCCGGCGTGCTTAACCATTACACCACCAGGACGCGTTAGTTGTCTCATTCAATTCCCTCTACACTATCAAGAGCCTAACCCACGAGAAAGGCGAGAACTTCGTCTTGTACTCGAAGGAGCTGACATTGTCATACATTTTGTCGACTCTCGTCATTNGGGGGGGGGGGGAGAAATTGAAAACTTCTAACAGTTTTAGACAAAAAAACAATAAGCAACTATGATTGAAACAAAATAACTATAGTCAGGAGTTCGAAAGATGAATATATACAATGAATTGAATAATAATTAAAATAAATTATAGTTAAGTAAATAATATTGTCCGAATAACACTAGGATTACTGATCTACTAATTTTTTTAGCAGTTAGGATAATATTTTGCCGTTACGGCAAATTTAAGGTCTGAAAAAACAGCAATTATTAAAAACCCACTATAAAATTGCCTCGTATAAAAACTTTTTTACCTTTTCAGTTATTACAGATTTATTATCAAACTTTTTCATAACACTTAAATGCAAAGCACAACATTTTATATATTGGTACATATAATCTAAACAAACACCCACATACTCCCCACTCACAAAAATGCATTCACGCACCATAAACAACTACTTTTCAACACATCACATTTGTGTAGTTTTATATATTTATATTCCTTTTAAAGACTAAGAAGCCGTAAAATACGAAAAACTATCCTAATAAAACACTAGCAGACCTTGGCCTTTTTCTTGTATTATCTCGTACGATTATATAAGAAAATGAACCTTAGTATCAATGGTTGAGATTTATATATATATAATTTACTGAAATCACAACAAACATAAGAAATCTGCTTGTACAGCTAAAGTAAGTCCTATGTGACGAAATTTTTATCGCAACAAAAATTAATAAACGACTATTAAATGAGAATATATTATACAAATTATGATTGATCCAGACATTAACTACATCATAAATCTGTCGTGGCTGCTGACCGTTGATGCAATATTTTTTATAAATTTGCTGCATGATAATTATTTATCGAAAAGTTTTTCGATTATTTAAAGTAGGCTCTGTCAGTATTTTTAATTTACATTTCTTAACCAACTTATTTGATTAGGACAGAAAATAAAACGATTTATTTTTAAATTACTCAAAATGTTCTCAAGCATTGGGGAATGGAAGGAAGGTAATAATGAGGTTTTATAATTAAGTCCATTGTTCATTTGTCGACGCAACAAAGATTGCATAATTATCACTTTTGTAATAAAATAAAAAAAAAAGCTTGATCTTAGCAAAATCTAATTATTAAATAAATATGTTTGTCATTTTATCTTTTTTTTCTTAAAGCCTGAAAAAAATTCAAGCAGAATAATTTACTTAACTGTGTAGGTAATTATAATTTTCTGAATCGAATACTAACCTTTATATTGATCGAATTTATTGTTCAATTCTTTAATTCATTTATCATGAAATAGAATGAAATTCTAACAGAATTACTTTTTGGCACTTTTGTCCAAGATTGGAAGGATTTAACAATATAGAATAGAGTGCTTTCTCTTGCTTTTGAGGAAGGACATGCATTTAGTGGTAGCGGTCAGAGAGAACAGCCAAGCCTTGCCAACCAATGAACCTTCTTCCTCACAAGTAAAAGTCCTGGAAGGCTGCCAGTAAATGAGATCGCTGATAAATAAAAGTAAATTTAGCAAGGAATGTTAAACAAAGTTCTTTCATGTGACGTCATAAACCTTTAGCAAAATTTCTCTTTTACAACAAATTTAAAAAAGCTTATTAATGGAATAATTTAAGAAAGTATCTAGAAGGTTTAAGTTGATCCAATCTTTTACTGCCGTCCAACTTCAAGCCAACCTCAGTAACTTGAACCTGTTTTCCTATTGCACTTATTTTGCAAATAAAGATAAAATTAGTCATTCGCTGTTATATAAATCAGGGATAAGACATAAGCCCGACTCTGATGATATGTGGGCACAGCTCCCTCGAGAGGGATTTATTTTTCTTGAAAGAAATTCCAGAAGTACTAATCACAAAAAAAAATAACTATTGGGCACGTTTATCGATTTTATTTATCATGAGCAATCTCTGTAAAAAATTTAGATCCTCGTTGGAACGGATATATAATCTTAGACAGAAAGATTTATGGTTGTACTGTTCGATTGTTAAATCAGCTTATGGAAATACTTGATGGGGGATAGAATGGAGGGGTAAAACAACTTTTACCAGGAAATAATCCTCCGAATTTCAGACATTCACAAAACGGTCCCTAATAAAACTCAAAGAATGTTGGGAGGTACAGTTTGAAATCCAGGCTGTCTACGTTGGAAAGATGAGATTGTGTTTTGCAGGTTGCAGAGAAGTCACAAACTTGTCGGAACAATCTTATCGGTACTTGCAGCTGATGCGGTACTTCTCGACTTTCTTGTCAGCTTCTTTTCCCTTGCAACGACCGCCATTATTTCTCATTTATCTGCAAAATTTCCTTCCAAAAAAGTTAAATTTCGACTGAATACAAATTTTCAGCCTGTCAAAAGTCCACTTTTATTTCACATAAAAAATGTTCATGCAAGGCGAGATAATTGTATTATTATATCAATCTTTATTATAAATAAAATTATTCTGTACATATATACATTATAATTTTTGATGAGGTAGATTATTGTCCTTGCTCGTCAATCCCGGGACGAGAGGAGCCCAGGTTAACCCGCAATAGACTATCTGGCACCTATCTACTCCATATCCTAGGATAAGAAGAAGACTAGGCAGGGAGTCAAGGAGGGAGAAAATCTCTTGATATTGTAACTAAATTGGCTGGAGTAGGTCCCTTGGCCACCTCCTCTTGTCGGGGATAGTGGTCGGGATGAACGTGGGATGCAAGGGAGATGACTAGAGGATTTAGATGTCCTTGGATGTTTGTGTGGAACTTATCAAATCTGGTGGGGATGAGTTCGGAAACAAAAGGTACTTGCAGGTCAGAATGGATGGTTTTATTGGATACGTAGAGAGGAGTGTTGAGGATTGTGCGAAGGACTTTGGACTGGAACNCTCTTGATATTGTAACTAAATTGGCTGGAGTAGGTCCCTTGGCCACCTCCTCTTGTCGGGGATAGTGGTCGGGATGAACGTGGGATGCAAGGGAGATGACTAGAGGATTTAGATGTCCTTGGATGTTTGTGTGGAACTTATCAAATCTGGTGGGGATGAGTTCGGAAACAAAAGGTACTTGCAGGTCAGAATGGATGGTTTTATTGGATACGTAGAGAGGAGTGTTGAGGATTGTGCGAAGGACTTTGGACTGGAACCCCTGGATGCATCTAATGTTTGATGGCTTCGCTGTGCCCCACAATTCAATACCATATGTCCAGATAAGTCTAATTAATGTTTTGTAAAATGTAATTTTGTTTTTTATTGTTAATCTGGACCTGTGTTCAGCAATCTGTAGAGCTGTCCAAAGCGTCTGTTTAGTTCTTGTCTCTTTGTCTGTAAGTGAGTCTTCCAGGTTAGTTTACTGTCTAGGTAGAACCCAAGGTAGTGGACTGTTGGAAAGCGAGGTTGTTCGGAATAATTTTTAAAAGAGTATATTTCTTAGAAGTATAAATACATACATTTTTTCAACTGCCATTCTTTTTTTGCGTTTTCCTGATTTTCTTTTATCGAAAAATTTTCTTTCATAAAATATTCATTACTTTTTAAAAAAATTTTCTTACGATACTAATAAAATTCTTAGCTTCACTATCAAAATCAGCTTATAGGAGAAGTTAATATTCGGTTCCCAAGTAAACCCACTGAACATTGTACTAATGTTTAAAAAAAATTTCCAAAATATTACCTCATAAGCAGATTTTATTTATACATGTATTTTGTTTATTCTTGCAGAGCAGAATAGCACAAGGTTTCTTAGTTCTACTTTTCTTTTTTTTTGTTTCTCTCCTCGAATTATTTTTTTGCTGAGTTTTATGACTATTGTTTTTTGATTTAATAACATTAATGTTTCCCTATTGTTCTTCACATGCTACCATTAAGGGAATTTGAGAGTAGTATATCGACGGCAAGCGACCCTATTCTAAAAAGCTATGATACTGGGTTGGCTTTTATTTCCCTGCATAGGCCTACTTATGGAGCTGATGAAGCCCGCAGCACCCGAATGAACGTCTCAGAAAGATACTTTATGCCAAGCCGGTGTTTGTTACGAGGTAATTGAAAATTCACATGTATAAAAAATATACTAATTGAAAATGCAGTAAGTTAGTTCTCGTTCGTTCTATTACAATTGGTTAGAACTCGCTTCATACTAGTTACATGACTTATGGACAAGACGACCGATGCCACAAAGAAATTATCTTGAACTGAAATCATCAAGCCTTTAATTTATTATTATAAGTTAAGTAAAAGTAAAAGGCTAATATTTACAAATATTATCAACGAGCACGTACTAATTTTCTCTTTACTCTAAATCGACTATGATAATATAAAATAAAATGTTAACGAAAGAAACGAATTGCAAACTAAGACTCTGCTAATAACGTAAAATTTTGCTGTTTGTTTTTTATTATGCCTTTTTTAAGGCTTTTGAGATCAATTTAGTCAATTACTGGTATTTCTTTCCACCTTTGACGATATTAAAATACTTGGGAAATCTGTTTAGGTTATGCAACACAACTTAGCAAAAAAAAAAAAAAAAAAAATGAAAAAAAGAAGAGTAATAGTGAAAAAAATACCAATAGGTGAAAAGAGTAAGGAAACGGAAACCATAAGTTGAGTAAACTACGGTGCCACACACGATCTACTTATTGACACGTTTAAGGTGACAATGAACAAGAAGAAAGCGAGTAACTAACAGCCCAGCAGGATAAAGGAGAGAAGAAAAAAAAAATAAAAAAAGGGAGGATCCTTTTGAGAGGGAGACAGTTAAATAGGGGCCTGTGGAAGTGGGGGAGTAGCAAGGGGCGCGCCACGCGGCGGCCTTGCGAGTCACTTTCTTCCCGGACACCTGCCTCTCTAACCCTCCGTACAAGTCTCTCTCTCTTGGAGACTTTAACGCGCCGCTTCCTATTGTCCCCAACTAGGGAAATCCCCACTTTGTCTTTCACCATTTCTGAATGTGAATGAACTTTATAATCGGTTGGTTAATGTTTTTAAATTCAGTGCTTGATGAGCTTACACTGTCTCTCATAGATGGTAACGTTTTTTTGTTGTTGTAAAGGGAGCATTATTTCTTTGGGTCCCACTTCTGAAAGAACCGTTTATGACCAGATATTATGGCGTAATACTCAACAAATTTTTATACCGAACTTTTTTAATAACATGCTTTAGATGTTAGTGCAGCAACGGTATATTAGCTGTCTAAGCAATAATGTTCAGCGTTTATAATAAGTATATTATTTCTTTTTACTAACAAAAATATTCATTTAAATGACAAAAATCAAGTTAGTGAGGAATAAAAATTATGCACTGAAATTAATAATTTGACTTATTTTCAAATGGAGAGTTTTGACCGTGGAGATTATTAGTAATTAATTTCTTGGAGTTCAGTAAAGGTTGATAAAAAAGAATAAAATTTAAAGAAATAATTTCTTTATTATCTGCTGACGTTTCGGCTTACATTTTAATCCACTTCGAGGCTAATATGTAGACGAGAATAAAGACAAAGCTAGCATAAACGCAATAAAATTGCTTCAAATTCCCACATACTGATTTGAAAAATGTATACCCTTTAATTCATCCCCCTAGCAGTTATTTTATTCAACTTACATGCGTTTACAGTATGGTGAAAAAAATAGAATTAAAAATCATAATCGAATGACAATTATTTAAGCCGTTTCTAAGATGAATTCATTATGTCAGTCGGTGGATAGATTTCCTTATCATGTCTGTTTAATATGAAAAAATAAGCATTGCAATTTAAAAGAGCATCACTGCTTTAATTTTTATGAAAATATATGACCAAAGTTCTAAGAAGTCGTAGGATACCTACTGTGCTCTAAAATTTGATTTTTCTTATTTAATAGTTTTAATATAATTTATTTTCTTAGAGCCAATGGATGGTTTTATTGGATACNGACAGTTAATATAATTATATATTTTATAATAATATTATAATTAGCTTTATTATTTATAGTACTATACTTTCAACGCCAAGTATTTTTTTTTTTCAAAAAAATTAAAACTGTTTTCCATAAAAATAAACCAAAGGAAAGAATCTGAAAAAGCAGACATTGTCATTCATACAAGAAACGTCTCTTGTTCCGAATTATCTGGAGATAACCATGGATTTTTTTGTCTTTCAAAACTTAAAATGATGTCTTTCTTGGCCCATAGAATAGAATGTTTTACATACGGAGCCAGATCTCATTTCGTGTGGAATATAAAGTTCAGAACAAGGTTATAAACACTGTGACGTAATCTGAACTTAAAGGAGGCTACATTGGATACCGCGGTTGTGCAATGAGACAGGACGCGCTGCAAAGCTGCATTTAAAGATTTCCAGAACGCAGTTGAGTCAGATTACAACAGAGGAACCCCGAATCGTTAAGTCCAATGTTCATGGGTAATAAATATGTAGTCAAAGATAAATTAGATTCAGTTGGGGCAACATTTTATGCTGATTTTATAGCATCAAGATCATACATATATATTTGTCTGTACGTATTCTAGCACCCAAATTTTTTAAAATAAAGGAACTAAATTTATTTTCGACGGAGGTTTTAGAAGTAGCCCGAATTGAAAAATTTCGAAAATAGAACTTATCAACCATAATTTCTTGTTGAAATTAAATAAAAAGTAAACATTTGAAATAATGTAATTTTTGAAAGAAAAATATTTAAAAATGTAATTTCACGGGTCGGGGCCCCCCCTTTTTGTCCTACAATTTTTTTTTTCTTTTTGTTCATTTTTGACTCAGCAATATGTGGAAGGGGAGTTGAGAGGAAGAATATTGTGCGTTCAATAAACATACACACTGACAATTTTTCGTTCACCAGTAAAGAATTTTGTATAAAAAATATTTTTATTTACCGTTAGTATATTACTTTAATTATATTAATCACATGTGTTATCATTAATAAAAATAAAAGTTAAATTGTAAGTTACAGTAATTTATTTTAAGAAATAAATGAGATAGCCATCTTTTCGAAATAGCATAAGTATAATAATTATTTTTCAAAATTTGAAAATGTTTTTAAGCAAAGAAATGAGATTTTGAAACATTTTTTTTTTAAATATTTTTTTTCCATATAAAATAATTATGAAGAATTTAGCAGAGAAGAATATATTAAATAGCAATTGTATATCATGTTTGGGAAATTACATAGAATTAACTCACATATTTTTATGACTAATTCGGTGTGCCTAATAATAATATTATTATTTAATAATATGAGAAGTGGTTAGTCAGGGATTCGGTCTTGGAAGTCGAAGAATTTATAAACAAAAAAGTTTTTCTTCGGCCTAAATTTCATACCTTTATCAGAACAAATAGGGTGATGGGTAGAGAGAGAGAGAGAGAGAGAGAGAGAGAGAGAGAGAGAGAGAGAGAGAGAGAGAGAGAGAGTCTNAGCCCGAATTGAAAAATTTCGAAAATAGAACTTATCAACCATAATTTCTTGTTGAAATTAAATAAAAAGTAAACATTTGAAATAATGTAATTTTTGAAAGAAAAATATTTAAAAATGTAATTTCACGGGTCGGGGCCCCCCCTTTTTGTCCTACAATTTTTTTTTTCTTTTTGTTCATTTTTGACTCAGCAATATGTGGAAGGGGAGTTGAGAGGAAGAATATTGTGCGTTCAATAAACATACACACTGACAATTTTTCGTTCACCAGTAAAGAATTTTGTATAAAAAATATTTTTATTTACCGTTAGTATATTACTTTAATTATATTAATCACATGTGTTATCATTAATAAAAATAAAAGTTAAATTGTAAGTTACAGTAATTTATTTTAAGAAATAAATGAGATAGCCATCTTTTCGAAATAGCATAAGTATAATAATTATTTTTCAAAATTTGAAAATGTTTTTAAGCAAAGAAATGAGATTTTGAAACATTTTTTTTTTAAATATGGGTAAAGAAAACAGTTTTGATTCCTTCTGGAATATGTTTAATTAGAAGCAAATGGTAAGTTGTTTTTGAGGAAGTCCATGACAGAAAACTAGGATTTTTCACTATATAGCTATAATAAAATTAATTGTTGAAATTTCTACTATAACTAGACGTTACCATTATAAACTAAATAAATCGATTGAAGTACCCCATGGTTTTCTATAAAGTTAAGTAGGGAAAGTAACTCAAAGGAAGCCACAGACCATGTTTTCTCTCCAGGAACTCCATAACTAAACTTCACTTTTCTCAACTTCTGGCAAAGTTGTGTGGCGATGAAACCATGTTTCTCTGAAGGAAATTGAGTAAAGGGCCAGATGGAGCAGGTTCAGATTAAGGACGAAGATCTTTCCTTGGAGTATGTCCTTCCTTGATACACTGGAGAAATGCTTCGGGGAAGAAGGAAGCGGGATCCTGACGAGTGGTGTCCGAGACAAGACAGCTGTCCACACAGCTCTCTCTCCGGTGTCCTGAGCCAGTCCTTCCCTCTCTTCGGAGAAAACGTATGGGCGGGAAGAACCTTTGAATTGGCGCACATGCCAAATGGAGATCTGCCACTTCCTTCCCAAGTATTTAAAAAAACCTCATAATTTAACATGCTCAAAATGAGGATGTCCAGTGAAAATTAGTAAAATACCATGGGGGTCGGCTCGATGAAGGATTAAATATAGCTTCAAAAGAAAATTTTAAAACATGAACCTTTAAAATACACTCTAGATAGATGTGTCGACTCCACAGAAAGGAACACATCGAAAAAATATTTGAAAGGAAACACACACACACACACACACACACACACACATATATATATATAATGAGACACTCGCGGTTGCGATATAGAGTAATCAATAACAGTTAGGATATAGAGCACACACAAAATTTTTGGGGATCTCTCACCCTTCGTCAGTTAGGAGTGAAGTGTCTCTCGAAAATTTTACTCCATGTGATTTTTTCTGTGTGCACTGCACTCTCTATCCCACTTGTTCTGGATTACTATGTATATATTGCAGCCGCGAGTGTTTCATTTTCTATATGTACTTTATAAATATACACACATATATATATATATATATATATATATATATATATGTATATATAT
>KZ806958.1:945967-978326 GCA_000696205.2 Oncopeltus fasciatus | reverse complement strand
TATATTATATACGTATATATTGAGAGTGCATTGCATCTCTTGAGATTAATTAGACTTGAGTATTTGAAACTCTAGCATTAATTACCCCAATTATTATCATATTATTTAAATTAGTTTGAGATAAAAAATCGATAATGGGATAAAAATAATTTTCCCAATTATTCTAATTAAATTAGATTAGTATAATGAAAAATCTTGAATTGAATCTGAAATTTTTATGACTGTTTTATCGAGCATATCAACAAAGGGACGAACTTTAGGGACGTGAATTTAGGTACTTATATCCATAGAAAGCACCTCCCTCCTAGCTGTACCAAATTCTGGATTCCATGCTCCAGGAATAAAGAACATATTGAAATAGATTGAGAAATTCTCACACAAGTCTACATCTTCTTTTTCTGTAAAAGTATTTAATAACAAAATAATTTTTCACGATAAATAATTCATTAAAAACATTACATTTTTTACAAAATACAAATTTGTTAAATAAAACTTTTTTTTATATCGGCATATTACATACCACAATTTAGCCTTATTTCCCTTGTCATTTTGATTGCCACTTTTGTGTTTTTCGTCCCTCTTCTGTTTGTTCGGTCGTTAGCTTAGTTCGACGAAAAAGAGCGCCGAGACTGTTAATTTTTTTAAAATATATACTTTTTTATTCATTCATCCTACGCTTAAGAGTACCATCTGAGAGATTACCTGCGCCAGTGGTTTATTAAGAGTCGTCTCCTTTACCGTCATCAGAGACAGAACTCTACCCTGATTCCTGTCTGGAGTTCATATAATTTCCACATTTTACGATTGATGGATATTTTATCCTACTTCATATATAAGTTATTTCTCTCTCCTTTAGGAGCCGTTGAATATGGGTAAAATTTTTTTTTCTTATTAGTAGAAAATTTGTTGGGACTCGGTGAAGGTTGATAATAAAAACACAATTTTTTATTATCTTCCGAAGTTTCGGCTTACACTGTAAGCGATCTTCGGGCCTCATTTTGTGTGCGTTACAACGTAAATTTTATCCTCCTGGAAGGGTGGCTAGATGGGGTTGTTGGATCGCTTAACTTAACATGTTATAAATGAGCATTAACTTGTTATACTGCCTCATGGGCCAATCAGTTCGAGCAAGAAGCGCCACTTTATTTTTCTCCTCTGTCAGGAAGAGTACAAAAGAGAAATCGCTATCCGGTCACGAAGAGCATTTGCTGGAGAGTTAGCGCTAACGCAGCGGCCAAGGTCGGAGTCCAAAGGGCTCTCTTGCGCAAATCTCTTCCCGGACAGAGTCCTTGCTGGATCTGAGGTCTCTCTCCTCGGAGGAAGCCATTCCCAGGATGAAGAAACAGCTTTTCGGAGCTGTAAAATCGGAGGGTTTCTGAAGTAAGGTAATCACACGAGGAATGTCGGTTGAGTGCCAGGATTGTAGAGTGATGAATCACAAATCCAAATTTTATTACGGCTAGTATCTGCCTTCCTTCAGAAACCTAGCTATTAATTTGCAATAAAGATTAGATTCAAACGGATGAAATATTTATTTACAGGTCTGACAAATACCGTTTTTAAACATAACTCTTGAGTGCAACTCTTTCTCTGACTCATTACAAAAGGCGGCCGGCTTCACCGAGGGAATTCCTTCGAGACTCGTCTGGCACTTCCGGTTCTAGTCCTGCCATGGGCAATCATTTACCGAGAAATAGCCGTTCTTCCAGTATCAGAGGAAGTCCGAATAGGGTGGCAACATGTAGATAGCCCTAATCCCATAAATAAGGGAGTTAACAAGAAACCTGTTATAAAATAATGTCCTGCAATAATCTAGACATTTAACAGCTGAAAATCTTAGGAAAAAAATTATTAATAAAATTCGTATGTGTACATACCAAGAGTCTACATCGTGACTGATTAAAAATTTTTTATTTGAACATTTTGGAAAGGAACGGGAAACGGACTTAGGAGTGGGGAACGGATGAGACGGTTTAAATGGCTTGAGATACCTATCGCTGTAAGGCAGTGGGAGGGGAAGAAAATGAATCGGTCTTATTATGAGTTTTGTTTTAAGACGTGAAAAATATTACTGTATGTGGAAGAAATATAGACTTTGTCTGTTTTGTCATTTATGGGGTTATGTTCTAAATGTATGTGAATAGACTCGTCTTAAAAGTAGTTTCTCAAGGTTTGGTTCAGTCGCAAGAAGTGTGAATTTATCAAAGTCGAAAGTGTGTTTGTCAGTAGTAGAGTGTTTTAAAGTGCTGTGGTGGTTTTATTATTTTAATGTCATATTGAGAGTTACTGCTTCGCCTTTTTATGGGGTTCTTTGTTTGCCCAATATTTGCTGCCTTACAATTTTAAGTGGTGCAGAGGATTTTATAATAGATGTTCGTTACATCTGTCAGTATCGGGGATGGGGTCTTTCAGTTTAGTGTATCAATTTTGTAGTTTGTTGTTGTCGGAGAAGCCTATGCGTAGTTTGGGGTAATTAATTAATTAATAATTAATGCGTAGTAATATCATTATTAACTAGATCTTTAGTGATATTTTCTGGTAGAGAGGAATATAGGCTAGGGAACAGAATATTGGGGTGTCACTAGGTGGAATTGGAGTGGAGAGTGGAGTGGAATGAGAATTATAAAATTGATTGATGAGTCTGTTTATTATGTGCCGTGGAAAGTCATTATGGTTAAGAATGTCTGTTATGTGTTTAATGTTTTTGTCGTAGAATATATTGTCGGAGAGGTTAAGGGTTCTGGAAATGGGGTTTTTTGCAACATTTATTTTTTGATGATAGGGGTATGAGGAGTTAAAATGTAGAAGGCGTCCGGAGTATGTAGGTTTAGTGTACCAGTCAGTAAGTATGGAGCCGTCTTGGTTTCTGATTAGGAGTAAGTCAAGAAATGGGTGTCGATTGTCAGATTCCAGTTCTATCGTAAACTTTTAGCGGGGATAGTAAGAGTTAAAGAACTTGACGATTTCTGGCACTTTGTCTGGGTTGAGTATTAATAAGAGGTCGTCAACGTATTTTCTTATAAAAATGATATCGTTCGGGAAAGAAGGGAGAACTGTGTCAAGTAGGCCATACTTACGAATTTTTTAATAATTTTTTATTTCTAATATGTTCAGTATCCATTTTATACTATCGAGTACACAGTTTTATATTTTCATTTACTTTTCTCTGTTTGATTATCGTATATAGACATGTTTCTATATTATTTTGTATGTTTCTCTTTCATATTCAGCCCTGATGAAGGCCTGAAATTCAGTCCGAAACGTTGGCTAAAATAAAAACTATTTTGGTTACAAATTAATTTTTAATTAGTCAACTACCATGACCGAGTTTTATCTTTCATTGTTATTTTACTTAAAAGTATAAGGAATATAATAGGGGTAAAATGAAATTTTTAAATGTTTGTTTTATAAGTCGTGTACGCTTTTTTGAAGAAAGAAATTTACGAATATAGCTGCAGGTGGAGAGCGCTTCTACAAGATCAAACTTTAGTGGTTAATCCTTTTACGATCAATGCTTACGGGCTAGTAATATTTAATTTGAGAATCAAATTTTCTTACATACTCCTAATCAAGTCTATATTTTATTTAACATGGGAAATCTGCTTAGATTATGAAGTTCTTGTCATCCCTTCCGACTTTTATTTAAAAATATGAGATTAGTGAGTGACAGTTTCCACTCCGGAAACATATGTCTTCCATTCAGCCCAACCGCCACTACTAAATAAACAATAAATGCTTTTTGGATAGTCTGTGTGCTTGCTCGAACTTAAATCACGATAAATAACCTTCGTGACAGGCTCTTCCTTATCAGATCTTCTTCCAGGACAACTCGACTATAGAGAACGTTATCAAGATCTAAGCATATCACTCTTGTTATATTGTGTCGCCTAGAAGTAAATTTATTTATAGCCCCAGCAATATAAATAAAATCCCCCGTTGGGGGTTGGAGGGGGAGCAGCAGTCCTCACATCCGACGGAAATCACGCCGGGACAGCAGTGACTACAGTCACAGATTCTCCATTATTCATGAGCCATCGGTGAATACGCCACTTCCGAGTCACATGAACCGCTAAAACCCGTAAGGGATTTCTTGGCGTCAACACCAAATCTCAAAATGTCTTCAGTTCCGCTGCTCAATCAAGGAGATCAACCTCGGCCAAAACCAAGGCTTTGGTACCTATTATTATAAGAATTAAAAAAAAAACTTTTATGGGTCCAAAATTTTATTTTCCAACGTTTTTATTGTTGGAAATTTCTTCACTAGATGACATTTAAGTTTTAACTTAGAAGGTAGAGAACCAATCCCGTTCCTCCCTTCCCTTGTCGCCTGGTAAACCTAAAAAATCCCAGATCTTTTATAGATTTTAAGACTAAAATAGTCATTTACCTTTTTATATATATGTGTTTCACTCATTTAGGCTGTTTTTTTGATTTTGACACTTGAAAGAAGCTTATACATTGTATATTGAAATAATTTTAGAAAAAAGGATAAATAAGAAGTGAATGACAAGAGAAACTGACGACGGCTAGGAAATGGTAACAGTACAGAAACTTGGGAGCGTGGAAGTTGCAGTGGTGAAAAGTGATTGTCGGATAACCTTTTTTTTTCTGGATCTTGGAGGCATTAAAAATACGCTTGTCAGACAGATAGCTGCAGTTACGATACTACCCCCTTGATCAGAGAAAATCCACTGTGAACCCGTGCTCTCCGGACCGGAACGCCCAAACCCTGCTGACTGGTCAGCAGCAAGAGAGAGAGAGGAGCGTGACAGCAGATGAGTGGACTCTGATCGACGAGAGAAATTGGCGGTGACAAGTCATCTCTCCCGTCTCCTTGTGCGCACAGCTGATCTGACAGAGCTACGCGGGAAACAGCAACAGTTTTCACTCAGTTCCTTCCATCAAGGAGAGATGTATACGAATTTAAATATAAAGTTAGGTATTTACCTAATTTTGAATTACCTAATATAGGGAATATTATACAAAAAACTAAGGCCTTGAAGATATCAATATACAGGATATTCATAGAGGTCAGCCCTACCGAAGTACAATGGATGGGACTTCATGATCACACTGCTTAGGAAATATGCTTAAATATTCTCTTTTTTTTTCGCAATTCAAACATTTGTGTTGTATTTGTTTTGTACTATATTGAAAAATTATTAGGAATATCTCATAAATAAAGAAATAAATTCTGCTATAAAGGAACTGCGTAAATTAAGCTGATTTCCCATTTCAGATGAACATAGATAAGATTTAATGGTTCATTTAATTTAAAGATTACGAAAAAACAAAAACTAAAAAAAACAATATGCTATAATATATTTCAATTGCATTTGATGTGACCGGGATTGGAATCACGATATAAAATCAATCCAGCCATTGATCAATGGTTTACAATCCAGCTTGTTTGTAAGCCAGCCATTTGATTTTTCTCAGCTGTTTCGATGAAAAAAAAAATGTTTTGGAGAGGAAACAAAATAAAATAAAGAAAACTAATGAATATGTTATCATTAGCATTACGGAGAAATGCATTGCATGTAATTTGTTTATTATTTAAGTGTTTTTACACATATATTGTATAATTTCATTTGCGAAATACATTCAGCATATAAATATTATATAAGCATATACATGTTTACTCATACTCATGGAAAATATCTAAAAATGTAACTTCAAGTGTTGGAAGAAGCCTTTTATTACTGGATAAATTCACTTTTGGCTAAAATCGGCAGAGAAGAGTGATGTTTAATGATTTTGACAGATGTAAAATTTGACATCTATCAATCTTATTTATGTTTTATAACAGTACTTGTTTACAAAAACGGTTATCAAGTAAGATATTTACAAAAGTAACAATGTTGGTTTTTCGCTCGCTACCCCCACTCTCCTCTTCCGATGATGTTAGAGCTGGCTCTGGTGTCACCCATTATCTTTACCCTCAGCGCCTTCAACACCAAGATCTGGTGTCATTTGATTTTCTTCATGTTCACCCTTAAAGAGACGTAGGACTCAACTAGCTCGTACCTCACGGATAGAGTACTCTCTCTATCTCTCTCAAATATCCTAGAATCTTAATTTTTTTTAAACACTCAAATTTGGTTTTTCTTTTTCAAATATTTTAAAACGCTAGAGCAGTGACAGGCTTGTACACGGAATATGTCTTAAATAACTAAATTATGAAATATATTATGATGAAATTATGAAATAACTAAATTATGAATCCCATTTTGGCCCAACACTCCAGAGCCGTAGGGTTTGTTAATTTCCATTGGTTATTACAATAAAGTCGTTCCCTGGCTGGTCAGCCGAAGAAAGCATGTATGAGGATCGTGTCCCAGGAAGACAGGTGTGCCCGCTCGCCTTGAAAGAGGAATGGCATTCGGCCGAGGTCAGCGTACAGATCACAACAATTTGCCGGCTTTCAAACGTGGAATACCCCTGCAGATTTCAGGCATCAACGGTCCGCTGGTTACGGCTTAAGAGTCGGGGGTCGCGAGTTCAATACTCACTCGCTATAAGATGTTATTTTTATCTCAGAGAAATCCAGCTATCCACATTGGTGATATACTTATTTAACAATCTTCAATGAACGTATAAAGTTAAAAATATGGATTATTCAAAATAATGCTGTCTGTATATAAATATGTCTGTACACATTATAATGCTTGAAATTTTTGAAATAAAGTAGCCAAATTCGCCATTTAGTCTTATTTCTGCCATTTGATATTACTGGATAAAAGTTAAATGTGTATTATGTTTTTTAGTATTAGTCTCATAAAATATAATTTTATCTTATAAAATATTATAGTTGTATAACTTTTTTTAAATTAATTTATTAAGCAAATCTTATGTAGTCAGAATACTTTTTTTATTATTACAATCAAGATACTCGACGTATCAGATTCTTGTCCTTATTCATCAGTCTTTTAAAGTTAATATTTGTCGAACTAGGACAAATGTTAACAATATTCGTCGATATTTAAATTTAGGGACAGCAGTTTTGTGTGATCAAGTCAAAGGATAATTTGTGTAACATATAACTTAGTAAGTTTTTTAGTAAAATGTAATTTTTCAAAATGCATATTCTATAATGTTTTATATATAAAAAAAAAGGCTTATTAAGGAACGTATTGAAACATTTAATTAGTTTAGTTGGGCAAAATCCATTCTTTTTCACAAGGTACTATCTTCGATATTTAAGCTTCAATATTCTAGCCGTATAAAGGTCGGGTGAAATCAGGCGATGGGGAGAAGGGTTTAAAGAGAGATCAAATTGATTGTTGGAAAAAAAACAACTGAATAAACCATATACTATATTGGAATAATGTATAAATACCATATACCACAAGGTTTTAATGAATAAACCATAATAGTGGGATAATTGCTATTTTCCAGTGCTTGTGTTCTTTGCAAGATACATATTAAATAATATATTTAAGAGTGTAATTATTAACATTGAGTGTTTCGCTTCTCCTACTCCTCCACCTGGAGAGCTAGTCGTTTACTCTTACTTCCTTAAGTCCATTCTCACAGGTCCAAAGTCCGGAGCAAAGTTTTGTGTTAATAAGTCTCAGGCTGATTGTTCTCTCCTCTTTACTCTTGAGTACATTACTCTCAATTATATCTATCTTAAGTTAAACATAGTCAGATTACAGAGCTCCTGCGTGAAACTCATTTCAAACAAGAAATAGGTCACTTCAACCCTGGGAAACTGTGTCCCTCTTGCGAATCCTCCTCTTCTGCTTTGAATTGAAAGTAAACGAAACCCCACAAACAGAAATCAGGATTGAGTGCTGACTCTACACCTCCCTAATTAGGAAATACCAAGAGTGCTCCCTTTTGACGTGTATTGTTACCAACCCGATTATTCCAGCGAGGTGTTTTAGAACATAAATGCTGGAGAATCCATATTTATATCACAGCTTTCACTTGTTGACTTCTAAGACTAACATCACCTGTAACATCACCAGCCGAGATCTTTTGGTATTGATTTGGAGAGTTTTGAGACCGTAGAGATTATTAATAGATAATTTTAGTTGGGGTCGGTCAAGAAAGATCCAAGAAATACAATTTAAAAAAAAAAGTGTACTTTTTTACTATCTGCCAACGTTTCGGCTTACATAGTTACCCATCTTCATGGCTGTGAAAATACAAGCCGAAACGTTGGCAGATAGTTAAAAAATATTAATATCTTCAGTAGATGTTTTTTGTTAGGATTCGGTCGAGGTTGATCCAAAAATACCATTTTAAAAAATGTGTATTTTTTACTATCTGCCAANTTATAAAATGAAATTGTTACCACGACATGATAATTTTAACAAATTTGGGATTTAAGTTTCTTTTTCTTAAAATTTTAATTTCATTTCGTTAAATCAGTTAAAAGGGTGGCGGGAAGGGTTTAGTTAGAAACCAAATCAAAAGATTTGTGAGAACTTTGTAACAGCCAGACACACAAAAAAAAAAAATTCGAACACAATAGGAGTGTTTTCCAACATTTATGATATGTAACTATCTTACAAAAAATACATACTAACAAAAATAAATTTGAGACTCGAGGCTCTTATTTTAAAATACAGCATCTAACTTTGATATTTAGGTTTTCAATAACTAACTGTTGAAAATTTTTTGATAGAAATTGAATAAGGAGGAAATGCATATCAAAGACATATTTAGGAGATGAATGATGAGTGCTTATCTCACTCTTACCTCTCGAGCAATCAAGAATCTGCCTGAAAGACATTTTATCTTTCATGCTCCTTACCATAAGATCAAATACATATTATAGTCATTTAGTGTTATTAGTTCTAACATTAAAGAAACATGGGAAACCTACTTAATTCGTACAGCTCTGAGTCACAAGCTTATATATATAATAATATTTTTAAAAAAATCCATTAATTTAGGTTGTTATAGTGATCGAAATAATCCTGATTCCTGTCTTTTATTCACTAATTTATAGTAAATATATTAAAGGGTATTTATAGGGCGTAATAACCTAGAAGTTGATTGCCCTCCATTATGATCTACTACTACTACTAATCTATTACCAAAACATTTATATTCATTAATGTTTTAAAAAAAAATTAATAAAAATATTTAAGAATGTAATTTTTAGGGTTGTTTGGGACCTTTAATATTTTTTAAATAATTGCCAAATTTGGTATTTAGGCATTCCATTGCAAGCATTTAAATTAATGTTTTGGTTTTTAATCGGATGAAGGGAAGGAGGGCTTTGAAAGGAACCAAAAATGATAATTTTATAAATATTATTTTTTTGTGGTATTTAATCCCACGTAAATTTTAACAATTTTTAATGCAAAGGAACAGAATAAAAACTCTAACTGTCCCCGCCATGACTCGAACCTGGGTCTCCGGGCCAGAGCGTTTTCCATTTACTCTACCGGTCCGGAAAGCAGGAGATTCAGGTTCGAGTCCTGGCTGGGACAGTTCAATTTTTTATTCTGTTCCCATGCACCAAAAAATTGATAATCTTAATATCTTCAATGTTATTTTAGTAATGAAAAGTTTATAAAATTATAATAGATGCAAAAATTAGTTTTTAACGTTTATGTCTAATGAACGAAAAAAGCATATTAAGGAAGAAAATTACGAATGTTATTAAAATGGGTGAGGGCTTCCCCCACTCTACCTTCCCAGCCAGCCCAGAGCAAACTTATGTAGACATTACTTTTACACTTATTGATTTCTACGGCTTTTAAATTGAGTTTCGTCATTTACTCTAGCTTATATTTATATTTATTAAACATGAGATATCTACTCAGATTTCCCAGCTCCTGCGTTACGGACTTCTTGGATGTCCAAGGATTGGTTGGACCTACAAAGAAACTCGGTCTTGAAGTAAATCAGATAAAAACCATGTATTTAGAGACCAAGGTCAGGTACAAGCCTTGAATTTTGGAAATAAAAGTTAGAAAAAATACCTGATAATATGTATCTTGACTCAATGATGAATCCGAGCAACTAAAAAGACCTGTAGTTTAAGAGAAGAATTCTCTCTAATATCTTAATATGACAACTTTTTTTTTTTTTTTTTTATTAAACTGAACTCAAATGTAATTATCATTGATTATTCCATTTTTGTATATGGAACTAAAGCGGAACAGCTGCAGAGACTTATTGTTCTCACAAACAAAATATGTTTATAATACAGATAATAAGATTAAACAAAAAAGATAAGAAGTAATTCCCATGACTGTTTCATTCACTGTTTGAATTCTATTTGTGCTATTTCTGTTCATTTTAAAATGATTTAAAGTTTTAAAATATTTGATAAAAATTTTACGATTATGGCATATTGGCAGTGACATCTCTGATCGACTAGTATTTGTGTAAATTAGCTTATTATTGATTTTGTTAAAATAACTAGAACACACACACACACACACACACACATATATATCTGTGTATTCTGGTTATTTTAACAAAATCAGTGTAGAGGATTAGGTACTCAGAACCAAAAAAATATTGTTATAGGATAAGTAATTTAAGTGTACATAATGCGAGTTAACATATTTAACTACTTCTTATATACTAATTAAATAACAAATTTACTGCTCTTGGATATCAATGCACAAACAATAAGCAATATAATTATTTACTGCCTACAGAAATAAAAAATCCCCTCTAAGTTGCAATACAGCGATAGCCGTTATCACTGAAAAACTGCTGATCACAACTATCTAGTGTCACTGTTCTGCCTGACCTTTTTAAAAGTCTTTAGGGGACCTCATCCAAAGAGGTTAGGAAGGAAAAATGTAACTTTTGAAGGTTCCAGGTACTCTCAGATAGAGAAATATTTGCTATTTATGTTAGAACTGTACTTCCTTCCAACTCTCTTCATTTAAATCATTTAAATTTAAATTATTAAATAATATAAGACTGATATGATACAATATAAATTTAAAAAAAAAACAGGATGAAATGATTGAAGGAGAGAGCATTAAAAGGAAAATATATTTCCTTCTCAGCTATTGATTTTTAAAAGTTTTTAATTTACATTTGAGATTTCCATAAAGATATTATGTAAAGTTATAAATACATTATGTAATGAACATAAGTAAATTCAAGAGCAAGATTATTCAGTGAGGGGCTTAAATAAAATTTATCTAATAAATACAAATAGTTAATAATTAAAAGTCCTCACAATAGTTGTATGTTGCAATATACAGAAAAGTGTAATAATAGCAGGGGCAAAAGTAAGTTATATGATAATATAAAATATACTTTATAAAAAATATGAGCATACTATTTTTAACTAAGCTTTATATATTTTAAGATTTATAAGTTATTAAATTTTATATAATGTTATTTGAAATTAATTTATATGTAGTTTGAGTTTATTATAAAGTTGAATGGAATCATTTAAGATTTGGCAATCTTAAATTGAATCGATATCATGTCCCATCTGTTATCTTAGGTCGATAAATTGATCATATCGGAGTGTGTACATAACCATGTGGTGGGGCGGTGACCTGTGATCCTTAGAAAGCCTGTTCTCTCACGACCTGGCGGCTAGGAGCTACGAGTGTGCCTGTGAAAGCGGACAGGTGATCAGCCTCCGATCACGGTGACTGGTAACTGCTACTCCTGACTCCGCACCCACTGTCTTCCATGTCCCACTTCTCACATACACTAACACCATACGGCCCCATTTATTCAGCCAGTTACTTTCGTTATATTGGCCATTTTTAATAGAAAAACACTGGAGCAGAGAGGTTTTAAAAAAAAAAAAAGTAAATAAATAAAAAATAGTTTCAATCTGCCTTCCCCAAATCATAAATTGACTCTCAAAGATCCGGAAAACACTCCTAAGATAAACATAATACTTTCCGTTTTATCACCCAAATTATATCCGAAGATGAAGGCTATGGTCTGAAGGAAGTCAATTAACTGTATTATTTCATATGATTCAACAAAAACATATTATATCGGTCATTTTTTATAAATAATTTTGTATCATATAAGTTAGCTCCAACTTGATTTTGTGATAAATTGATTGACAAATGGTGTATTCTTATTGCTGCCTATATTATAATAACTGTTCTCCGCCATATATAATAATTGTTATTCCGCTATAGAAAATAAACGGAAACGTTCTATGATTTTTTTCAATTATATTTATTTTAAAACCCTACTTCCCTTTGGCCGATAATAGTTCTATAAATAATCTAATGAATCTAATTTGTTTTGTACATACCAGTTAGTTACTTTCTAAAATATCTTCCTTTTTAAAATTTATAGTAAAATTTGAAGAGAAAAATAGAACTTAAATGTTCGAAAAAGCTTTGATACCTATCATACTCTACCGGCTCTTTCGTAACATTAAAATTACCGAAGATGAAGAAGAAAAAAAAAGTATATTTAAAATTTTAATTTTCCTTTAAGCCCTACTACCTTCCAACCCCCTCGGTCAGCAAATAACGAACTCTTCCATCATCTTGAAGTTAAATTTGATTTATTTTATTCAAAAATTTTGGATACCAGGGAGGGAATGGAGAAATATTAATATAATTTTCGAATGGATATGTTTAGCTTCTTTCAAGTGTTGAAGAATTGAGGGGAATTGCTTCACGATACCCTAGTGATTGAAGTGAGGAAAATCAACAAAAGTAAAAGTAGTTATTTTGAGAGCTTTTAAGGATATTTAAGGATAATAATTGAAAACTATACATTCTATAATTTTATTTTTTTATTTTTTATATTGAATCCGAAACTGCCAATTTTGAATTCAGAAAACTGTCTACGATATAACGCTAACGAGTCAACTAAGTTTAGGCAGTCCAGGATTAATTAAACTGACAACAGTTAAAGACAGCTGCGAATTCTGTGCTTCACCGTTACCCGATGTTGAGGCTTGTCGATGCCCCTGTCTTGGCCGGAACTATATCAAGGGCAGTGGCGAAAGAACGAGGTGCCTTCCGGTTCCGTGAATGCCTGAAGCCGCATTGCTGAATGCCATTTCCTTGGAATTATAGAGGACTAATGGAGGTGTTTATACCAATATATTACTGTCATATAATATGGGAATTAAAGCATTATTTGAGCAAAAACTACATATCTTGTCATACTTTTGGGCATTTACAATAAAACCATTCTTTATCTCTATTCATTCTTCATTCGAATGTGTAATGAAGCAGAAGTTTGTTAAAGTTAAAAAAATTAAAAGTATGTATCGTTCAAAATTATTACCAGTTTGTTTCCATATCCCGTAGGCGATGCAACGTCTGCAATTTTAAATTGATGAAATCAAATTCTGTATTTTAGCTCGTCTAATTTCTTTTACACCTGAATGAGTTCGTTAATGATTCCAAACGCCTTTTGTTATCTTCAGAAGTATTGAAGCTTTTTGTTTTTTTTATAGAAGATTTCGGAGTGAGTTTATCCATGTTTCAGAGATATTTTAATTTCCACGTTACATCGATTATTTTTTCTAATGATGCTTCTTGCATCGGCTTTACGACTTCATCTTGTACAAGGTTTCTTATGAAGTTACATTATTTCTAAATGCAGAAAAATAAAGGTTACTTTAAAAATAATTTACAAAAGCTAATTTGATTAAAAAAAAAAAAAAAAAAAAAAAACTTGCACCAATAATTGAACTCATTAGAGGTTCCATTTCTCAATTCAACATAAGTTGTTCATGGGTTTTTATCATGTGATAATTATTTCCGCAACAATATCGGGAGTGAGAAAGTTACACAAAGAGAAACAAACAGATGACGACACGCTTCGGGCTGACATAAACCAAAGGACGATCTTGCAAAACGCCACCTCATTTTCTGTGTTGGGGCAGCCATGCTTGCTCTTGTTCTCACGGGACTGTGTTCTGCGATTCTGGGACAATCCTGTTTCTGAGCTGTACAAAAGAGATTGCACGCTTCTGTCGCATACAGACTGCGAAAGTGATAGACTTCAAAGCAGTCCAAATCTTCACCAAGCTACATCGATAATTCCAGATGGGTACTAATCCTGAATCGATTGTTCAGGAACAATTATGTTCTGGACTACACATAAGAGTCTGCTCAAGACATTTTTTTTTTGTTTTTTATTTAAGTTTTTGAGGTATTAATGCTCGGTTGGTGAATATATTTATTTATTTTATATATTTATTTAAGTCATTTATTTAAAAAAAAAACAAATATATATATATAGAGCGACATCGACATCGTTGAGCAAATAACTAGAGCATAACCTCCCCATATGGCTGTTATATATAGTTATAGATTTTGGGTTCTTTAAAAAATCTAAAAGTATGTCTATGTGTTAATCCACTTTATGCCCTTGTGACAAATATAATTTCTTTCTCTTCTCTTCATAAGCAAGCGAGTGACAGCGATCTGCAGATTACACAGAGGAAGGAAGCTCTCTTGCCATGAGAAGCCAATGGGTGACTCATTGTTATTCAATTTTCAATCTTGTCAAAACTACTTCTATTTTCCCCTGCAGGAGACTTTCATGGTCCTATGGTCCATGATAAGCGATAGTCCTGATTTTATCCTGCGGGGTTAGAAGGCTCATTCCATAATCCATTACATGCGGCATTTTCTTTTAATGTTAGATGTGGCATTTTCAACCGCAAAAGTATTTTACAGTCGCTCTCATAAAGACTGGCACATTTAACAGCTTCATTAGCTTTTTCATTGCTCTAAATACTCGGAGTCCACAAAAAATAACTTTGGTATTATATCTGTTAAGCAACTGAATCCTGTCCAGCATATTTCTAATCAACGGACTCTTGTTAAATATATTTCTGAGGCTAGAGAATAAAGACAGGGAATTAGTGCAGAACATGAAACATGTTTTTGAAATTATAATGTCTACAAATGTCTTCTGAATGGCTATCAGTTCAGCAGTGCTAGTAAAATCGGGACGAGGTAACATGTAACTGTTACATGTTGTTAATTAGTAGTATGTAACTGACTTACGCCCATCAGCAAAATAATTTCTATTCGTGTATGGTAGTGTGTCATGTTTTAAGTATTTACCTAACCGCGAATTTATTTTAAGTTTGGCTTTAGAGTAGGAATAATAATAGCTTTAAACACAAACACCTGGAAAGGAATTGGTTGAACATATTCGATTACAAAGCTTTACTAGTATCATTTAATTTTGAGTAGATGAATATTAATACATTGATACACGGTACATTGTCGAGCTCTGTAGAGGTACTACCTACTCTTCGACGCATTTAAAAATTGATAAAGGGAATTTGAAGTTTTGCTTCCTGCCGGCGCCCTCCGGGATTTCGGAGTGTACTGCTTCTTTATATCTGCTGGAAATGGACTGAAAAGCTGTAATGATAGCCGAAAATATTTGAAATTTTCAAACTATCAGTGAGTGAGGTTGTAGATTATTTTCTATTAAGGTTATTGAAAGGGTCTGCCTAATATTGCCCTAACTATCACCAATACTTCCTTCAATGTGGTGATATGAGATATTTCTGAGACCAATATATATATATATCGTTACTGTAAGCATAAGCCCACCAGACTTGCGGGACACCCACCTACAAGTACCGTACTCTGAAGGTGAACAAGTGCAACTCCGAAGGTTGCTTCTCTCGAATAACATTATTACCAGAATTTGTGACTTTTACTTCATTTTAATATTATTAAAGTGCTTTTAATATAACTTGCTAAAAGAAACGTTGAGAAATTTTTTCAATAATAAAATATTTTTTCAATAAGAGTTTTAGAAATTGAATTGCCTTACACTATAAATGCATTGAACCAGTGGAGAGGGGGAAATATCCTTTCTACAGAGGGTAGGGATTTAGTTGAGTAAACAAGTCTCCCAAGACCCACGATGCACTAAAGAATCACACATTCTCAATCACACACTGCTACAACACCATTCTGGGCCTCTGATTTTTTCTGATTTTCCTTAGTATTCAATGAAGAAAATATATATATATATATACAAATACCAAAGCACATAGTCACTAAAATTGAATATGTATATGCACAGTATTAGTCGCTATGTGTTTTGGTATTTAATTGTAACAAAAAGTCTAACAAGGCAACAAAATCAGTAAGTAAGTTCCTCTGAAATTCGCTAAAAAGAATACAGAAAACTTATTAGTACTTAAAATTATTCAAAACAATTTTTTTTTTAATTTGCCCATTTAGTGTCCATTAATTTTTGTACTCTTAAAAAATTATTTTTCTTTTCATATCTATTTTTAATACATAGTTTGGTAATAAATGCATGACAATAATACGTCACAATTTAACTGTTTGTTCAAATTCGCCATAAACATGTGGTTAGAGCGGCAAACGCTGCAGGTTTTTAAACTTGATTCCATAAGTTTCGAAAAGTGTGACTGATTCAGCCGTGAAGGCCTTAAACACTTTGTGAGTGAGGTTAACTAATCGATGTCACTTAAAAAGGATGTTGTTTCTGTGCATCTGTGTATTTAATTGATTCTTCCTAGCATTTATGGGGTCGCTTTTAGATTTCCATGCACTGATCCCTCAAATACTAAATTTAATATTTTTCCATTATAACGTTAAAATATTTTACTTCAGCACTTTAGAGTGATTGTATTTTATAACCCTGTGCGATAGTTGTTTATAAATTATTAAATAAAATTATCAAGAATCCTAAAATTCATTTAGTTCTATAAAAACAGTTATTTACTGTACAAGGTATGAAAGTTTTATTTGACCNGAGAGAGAGAGAGAGAGAGAGAGAGAGAGTGTGTGTGTGATAGATAGGTAAATACTTTATTGCATTAGGAGGATGAGTCCTCTCTGACAGACAATATTTATACTCCTTAAGTTGTATTAATTACCACAATAAAAAAAAAAGAAAAAGAAAAAAAACTTCACATTAATTATAAAAACATGGTAATGTTCAATCTACTCATAAAATTTATAAACAACAATACCACAGACACGTTACCCTATCAATAATACAAATAAAGTGTAGTGAGTGTATTAAAGAATAGTCAGGGGAACCTCTTAAGAGTAAAAATCATGTCACAGCAACACATGGTCGGCCAGCCGAACATCTGAATCAGTCCCAAGAAAATAACCTATACAGGCCCTACGAAAGGAAGATGGAGCCCTTATTTCTATTGTGAGGATATTTAGCTGTCTCACCGCAATTGCACAAAATGAATATCTGTTCTTATTGGTCCTGCTGTCATGATCCTTCTAGTCTAGGGCTATTTAGGGCCATGAACCCTATCCTTAGGTTCTCAGGAATCCCTCTTCGCAGAATATTCATGGCAAAGCACAAAAAAGTGATAATGATAGAGAGAGAGAGAGAGAGAGAGAGAGAGAGAGAGAGAGAGAGAGAGAGAGAGAGAGAGAGAGTAGATCACATTACACCCAAGTGTGTGTAAGATTGTGAGGTCTGGCCAAGCGAACATGAGTACCATAAGAGACAGCATGGGCCAACGGTCCTATAAAGCAAAACAAAAGCAAAAGAAAAACAAACCAATATAGTGTGGGTCCGGAGTAATCTCATCATGGATACTTACTTATTTAATTAAACCTTAAACTTCCTGGGACTTATTTCTTTAAAATAAGTTTATAAAATCACCAATATAGTCTCAGCAAGATTTTTTCAATTCTTGCATCAATTTAAGTGACAAAAATATGAGGTAATAAGGCTTCCATAGAAGAATATGTGAAATAAAAGAAGAGTAAATTGAATAATTTCAGGTTCAGTCATGGAAATGTGAACTTAGGGACAGGACGTCCTCTCTCATCTTCATGATAGCCCTGAAGATGGCTTACAATGTAAGCCGAAACGTTGGCAGATAATCCTTCATTAAAAAAATACATTTTTTTAATTTGTGTTTTTTTGGATCTACCTCGACCGAACCCCAACTAAAATCATCTTAGAATAAATTGAATAATAATTATACAAAATGTAGATCTTCAAGTGATTTATGTATTACTGGACAACACAAAGATATTAATAACGGCTGAAAACAGAGGATGGATTAATTAAGCAGAAAAGTCTTTTAAATTATGCAAATTTAGGAAATTGAAAAAAAAAGTTTGTTGAGACTATTTTCATATTGACTAAATTGGTCATTTGATAATACTCTAATTAATAATTATATTACCTTTGGGAAACATCTTATTGTTATTACTGCAAGCATTTTTAATGCTTAATGGTCTAGGACTACCTGTAACTTTCCTGATCCACCTCTTCAAACCACACACTTTCCATTCTTGTGGAAGTTTGCCTGTACAACCCTTTTCCCATAGTCTGAACAAAATATTCATGTAACCCTTCTTCCTGTCGCCCTATAAGCCTGTTTCCTCTCTCTTAAGAGATATTTGATAAGATATTTGAGAAGATCCTTCCTAAAACGCTATTCCCCATCTCTACTCAAAATACTTCCCAAACACCAATTTGATTTCCTACGCAAACACCCCACATTCCAAGAGGTGTTTCGCACCGCATAGGTGCCTTTCATCCTCTCTCGAGTGCAATTACTGCGTTGGCGATTTGCTACATGTGACGACACAAGCATTTGCCGACTATTGTTTCAATTAAAACCAACAGACAAGAACTAGGAAATGGCAACAGCTTAACGGGCTACTGCTCCGGTAGTCATTATTGTCTGAGTCCAATAAGATCTAGCATTAACATATTCGGGAATACGGAATTAAACCGCGTAGAGCTGCCAAACCATCCAAAATTCTGCAGCCTCAAAGGTATGGAAATCCCATATGTCGCAGTAACTTTAGGTCAAGTAACAGATATCTGTGCGGAAAGTTATTTATCAGCAGGAATCCTAGGTTTCCTAAGGCAGTTTTAGTGTTAGACACCAATCCTAGCATCGCATATACTCGGCGCTCGAAATGAATGCGTTAGCGGAGTGGAGCCAGTCACAGCCTAAAGAGAACTGTTACCATAATCTCGGGCTGCTATAACTCACCCTCTCCCATTCGAGTTAAGTAACGCCGGGATAGTTTGAGGACTGTGGTGGGCACACTCCTATTTCCAACCTTTATTTAGCCATAAAGGCATGTTCCCTTCCAAATGCCAAGCCAGGCTTTCGACCCTGTAACCACTCGATGTGTGTGGTGCTATCGGTCGAAGACAAAACGAATATTTTACATAATCTCTTTCTATGGGAGAGTATACTCCGAGAAAAAATATACTGCGAATGGAATTTTCTGCAGACGGAGTTATAGAAGCGTTTGGAGCTAATGCTGGATCACAGGTAAAACCTCACTTCAATGATTTCGAACGAACATTTCCCCTTAGTGTCAAACACTATGTTTCATTGCAAAAAGATAATTCGCTATTAATGAATATATAGCTGATTAATGAATTGCCTAATAAATTTTCCCCAGTCAAATCAAGCGACTTACCTTGATAATAAAAAGCGACTTTTTTTTTAAATTTCAACAGATCTTCACCGATCCTTCAATGGAGTTTATATTCTTTAGAAACATGGGTCTCTCAAAATTGTTTGTACATACATGTACAACGTGAATGTAGGGCAAAACTTATCTTCTCCAGCTTGTGAGATAATTAGTCTTTTACTCTTATTTATATCCATATTTAATAAAATATTCGAAATAATCTTTTAATTAATCTTTAGATTAGGCTGCTTCTGCGTGTCTGATTTTGTTTTCTTATTCGGGTTGCTTTCCCGAAGGATCTCGCTTAGTGTGTATTCAACTGCGCTTGGTAAGATCTCAGAGATCTATGTGTTTTCCGAAAATTTGTACACTTTTCAGAAGAATATCCCCTCACAACTCCCATTAAGTTTAGATTTCTTGTAGAAATTCACTCCCCGAAATATGTTATCATCAATAAATCGATGGATCTCATCATTTCAGAAAGGTGGGGGGCCCCCCACCGTTTGGCGTAATACCCCATAGTGAAATTAAGCTGTATCACATTGGTAACTTGATGCTAATTTTGAAAATTTGTTCGATACTTCGCCAATAGGATAGTTAACAGGGAGGCTTAGGGAGATTATTGAAGTCCATGTCATCATTATTATTAGTCAAAATTTTATAGCCTATAAATTTTAATTATAAAGCGATATAGTGAATTTTATGTAATATTGACAATGTGTATCATATTAAATATATTATTCATTATTGGTTAACATAATTTTTACATAATTATTCTTGACTAATTGAGTATTGAAATGCACATTTTCGACCCCAAGGGGTACAGGATTAAGAAAACCAGTTTTAAAAATAAAGGAGATTCTCCAAAAATTAACTTATAGTTTTATTACATTTTAATATATTGTTAAACTATTAAATTGTTTTAACTTTAAGAAAATTGGTAAAATTATTATTGAGAATTTAAAAATTCAAAAGATTAGAAGCAGGACTTGAGTTAACAGATAGATTTTTTATTCCCTCGCATTAATTGTTTAAAATTTACATGGATTATACACCACAACTAAATTAATATTTATAAATAATAAAAAAAGAAATAACGAGAGTCGATAAATAGCTAGACAATGTCAGCTCCTTCGAGCACAAGACGATGTATTCGTCTTTCTCGTAGGTTAGGCTCTTGCTAGGCTGTTTAATAAGTTATCTAGCTCGTCATGGGGGTGCAATGGAAGCATGCCGGCCCGGAAAGCAGGAGATCCAGTTTGGCTGGGACAGATAGATTTTTTATTCTATTCCTTAGCATTAATTGTTTAAAATTTACGTGGGATAATACACCACAACTAAATTCATATTTATCAATATTTACTATTTTATTCGTTAATTTAATTTTTTTAAATTTATTTATGAAATACCTATTTACTTACGTTAGCATGAGTCTCATTAAAAGTCTAGTCTCTCGCTGATCTATTTTTTTCCATAAGCAAAATTAATAGTAATAAAACTAATATAAAAATAACTAATATATAAAACTAATAGTTAAATGGGAATAACAAATTTATTTATTAGCTTCCTTTATTTTGATTAATGAGCTCAAAGGAAAGGCCTATGTTTAATTAAAATGAATTAGGAGATAATTTCTGATATCCTTGATTAATGTGGAAGTTTAAATGTTTTCTAATATTAATTACTAAACATCGATAATAAACCATTTTATATATTTTTGTGCATATTGTACTCTTTTTGTGATGTAAGAAATATGCTTTACTATCGAAAGTTGATAACTGATCTAATTACTTGGAAAGGTGTCAGATATAATCAATAAAATAAAACAAAGTACTTACAAGTAGGAGAAACATTTTATTTGTTACATACCTGGAAAAGATAAAAGTGTATTAGAATTTTTAGTACTTGAATAAAGTAAAATAATTACATACCTACATAAAACATTTTATTTTTCTCCAATGCAACCCCCTAAGGTCATAGAAATCCTATCAGAAGACTGACCTCTAAGCTTTGTTCTAGACTCGCTGGGAAGAGTGTATATGTAAATATCTTCCATAACATGAACGTTAATTCATTATGAACATAAACGCTAGAAAGTTACATTAACACCTATAACGTCCTATGGTTTTCGTAACTCAAAAGAAAACAGAAAATTATATATTTTAGTCTACGTAAACTCCCCCATCCTTCATGAAATTTCAACCAAAATGAATTCCTCCAAGGAAATAATTTTATGAAATGTCTAAATACCGAATTCGGTTTCTACCGTAATAAAGAAAGAAGGTCAGCCTAACACTCTATAATAAGTCCTGTTAACATTTTTTGAAAAAAGTTAAAGCATAAAGTGTAATAAAATAATATAATTTTTGGTCTCCCTCTAAGCTCCTTCCATAAACGAGTTTTTCCGACTGTTTGTAAATAAAACCTTAAATACCAAATTTGGTTACATTATTTTAATTGTAAAATATATGCATACATAAAATGTTGTATGTGCCATACTCTTAGGATCTCCAATGTTGGTTCAGCGAATTTTCAATGTGGTATTATTAAACCAAAGTAAAGAGCTATTCCCGTAGTGGCTAAAACTGTGGCTAGTATAACTTTTAATCACATACACACACACACACAATCATATATATATANAACTAAAAAAAATTGATATATATATATATATATATATACAAATACCAAAGCACATAGTCACTAAAATTGAATATGTATATGCACAGTATTAGTCGCTATGTGTTTTGGTATTTAATTGTAACAAAAAGTCTAACAAGGCAACAAAATCAGTAAGTAAGTTCCTCTGAAATTCGCTAAAAAGAATACAGAAAACTTATTAGTACTTAAAATTATTCAAAACAATTTTTTTTTTAATTTGCCCATTTAGTGTCCATTAATTTTTGTACTCTTAAAAAATTATTTTTCTTTTCATATCTATTTTTAATACATAGTTTGGTAATAAATGCATGACAATAATACGTCACAATTTAACTGTTTGTTCAAATTCGCCATAAACATGTGGTTAGAGCGGCAAACGCTGCAGGTTTTTAAACTTGATTCCATAAGTTTCGAAAAGTGTGACTGATTCAGCCGTGAAGGCCTTAAACACTTTGTGAGTGAGGTTAACTAATCGATGTCACTTAAAAAGGATGTTGTTTCTGTGCATCTGTGTATTTAATTGATTCTTCCTAGCATTTATGGGGTCGCTTTTAGATTTCCATGCACTGATCCCTCAAATACTAAATTTAATATTTTTCCATTATAACGTTAAAATATTTTACTTCAGCACTTTAGAGTGATTGTATTTTATAACCCTGTGCGATAGTTGTTTATAAATTATTAAATAAAATTATCAAGAATCCTAAAATTCATTTAGTTCTATAAAAACAGTTATTTACTGTACAAGGTATGAAAGTTTTATTTGACCTCAATCACAGGCATATAACTCTTGGAAATAACGGATGTTAAGGTATTGAATGATTTCACTGCCGTCTCGGGGGAATTTATTCCCTCAGTGACCCACTAAAGAAAACAATTGTCTCTGTGAGGGTCTTTTTAAGTTTCGGTATGGGAAGTTGATGAGGCCTCACCCTGTGAGTGGGGGGTCAAAGGGAGATACCGCAGCCGGAACAGGTCCCGGGTCACGGCGAGAGGTCACAGGTGCCTGGGGGGAAAGTGCAAGAGAAAGCAGAGGGCTCTAGGGATGGTAACAGTTACCTTCCTATCACCGATGATCACTCTTCACCACACCTTCGGATTTCGCACAAGGAATTCCCTCCGAAGTTTCTCCTTCATCTTATGAAGTGATTGTTGCTTGGTTAAATAAGCCTGAACACTCACTTCTCCTTGGATCCTCTCCTTCGTCAAAATGGTGGTTATCATCTCACTGCTCAAGCAAGGCACTTGATGGAGAACGAATTCTGATCAATAGAAAACCTGATGGATCTGTCCCTCTGTGACAAAGATAAGAGGATATTAGCCAGAGAAACTCAGGAGTCATGAGGCACACGCAAGAGCATCTTAAATAAGGCATATTTCCTGAAAGAACTGTTAAGTCTATGTAATAATACGAGAAAATACCTTCCAAGATAAGGCTTTATTCGACGAGAATTACACAGAGAATAAATCATAAAATAAGAACACGTGACATGTAAGAACCTTAACAACGCAAACACATGATTACAATCTTAGTAATGGAGTGAATCATCACAGTCTACACGAACCTTATAAGCCAAAAAGGAACAATTAGAGTATAAAGTAAACTCGCCAAAGCTGGCTCACGGATGGGTTCAAAAATATATTTTTTGAGATTATTATGTAGTAAAAAAATTATGTGCTAAACATTTTTTCAGAACACAAATATTAACAATCTTATTTTACCTTCTTTTTAGGTATTAAGGTACCTCACATTATCGAAAAATTTACTCACAAACTTATGGTCTGCAGAAAGTATCTCAAATAATGAATTTGTTTTATTTATTAAAAAAAAGTAGGACATGTGATTTAAAATAGTCTATAAATACTTTTTAAAGACTACTAAGCGTTCTGGAACGCGACCTCCATCATGTTTTTGCTTTTGTTCTCTTGCTCTCTTCTTTTGCACTCTTTTCATCGATACCCCACATAAATGGCATTAATGATTAATGAATGGCATTAATGACCCAAGTGGTCGGCTTGCCAAAAAAAAAAAGAAAAAAAAGACTACTGAAGCGTTAATCTCAAATTGTCATTTTTCGGAGTGTTACTCTACGTGCATAGAAATTAGATGTAAAAACAATTCACCTATCTATCTAGGAGTCTGTGACTCTGAACCAGCCAAAGTTATCAACGAGAAAGGAGAGTCTAGGAACATGTGAAATAATCAAAATATCGTTGAAATTCAGTAAGGGTGCAAACTGTATCACAGAAATTGAAAGAGCTTCCATTGGACTGAATCTAGAGTATATAACATAAACACTGCACTGGTTTTACGGACGCATTACACAATCGCCAGGGATAGGAATGAGCGGGGATACCATTTCCTCGCATTCCCAATAACCTTTCTGCAAGAGAGGCGTCAGCAGAGGAGAAGAAATAGTTAAAGGAGAAAGGTCAAGGTCCATCAGTGTCCACCATCTTGAACAGTTGCTAGAGATCGGGCAACAGGAATGCCATTGGTCAGCCAAGAACTGCATCCCTGCACCAGCTGGTTACATCACCTCAGTCTTGTGTAAGCTTCTTCCATTATCAATAGCTTGCCATAGGCAGAAAGAATGAATCTTTCTCAAACAAGACTTCAAACAGTTTAAACTAGCCCTTCCTTTAAGAAGAAATATATTTAAGGGCTAATTGTACTTTCTTAAATTAGCCACAATTTTCTATACAGGTAATTAGCGATATTAGTTTTCTCTAACAGCTTAATTTCCCAACATTTTAAGAACTGTACTCTATGATACCAAGATAAGTTTTTACTTTTTTTAAATTCTTCTTAAATTAATTTATTAATTTAAGATTAATTTTTTAAATTTACATTGAGTCTAAAAAAAAAGATCGAAATATTATACTATATATTACTCTAGTATTTATTAAATAATTGTTATGAACTATATTTAATCATTGTGATTAATTAATCGAATACGCTAAAGCGTAACATTAATTTATGATTCTATTTGTTTTTCAGAAATGAATAAACATAAGAATAGAAATTTTAAAGGAAATCTCGTGAATATGCCACTAAACATTACAATATTACCTTTTTGATAGAATAAGCTAATTCCAAGTTCGATATAAATTCGATCAGGAAATATAAACCTGTCCAATCGATTGAAAAAAAAATAAATCTGCTGATGACTCTATCTGATGAATCCTTAATTGTGAATTTTAATTTTGTATAAATATGCATAATAACATGGAATTAGTGCGACAATTTTTAATATTTTCATTATGAAGTAGAACTATACTAACCAATAACTGAATAAAAAGGATATCTTCTTTCCTCTTGTCTCACTTAAAAAACAATATAATTTTCACTGCACTAGGTAATATGTATATTAAAAACTGTTATCTGTAAATAGTGAAACTGCAGTATTTTCACAAAAATAGTGGTATTTTATGGATATTTTCCTCTCAGTCATGGAAATATGAACTTAGGGACAGGACGGCCTCTCTCGTCTTCATGATAGCCCTGAAGATGGCTTACAGTGTAAGCCGAAATGTTGGCAGATAATCTTTTTAAAAATACACTTTTTTTTAAATTTGTATTTTTTTGGATCTACTTTGACCAAACCCCAACTAAAATTATCTAATAATAATATCTACGGTCAAAAATCATTAGTACTATCATATTCTATAAATTGAGTGTTATAACTTTGTAAATAAAATAAACAATTGTAAATAGTGCTTTAGGAGTACTGCCATTGGGCAGCTTCTCCACCAAGCGAAATACATGCTAGTTTAATTTTTTTTTTCTTAATTATTATTATTTGTTTNCCCCTATAGTGCGCCCCTATAGTTAATAGTAATTATAAAGAGTATAAAACATTCTTATTACTATAAATTGTGTATGTTGTACATTATTATTATATTAGTACATATTTATTATACACTATGAGAGCACATTGCAAGATGCACGCTGTGCAGGATGTAATTTCTAAATAAATAAAATAACCTTTAAAAAAAATAACTTTGTATAAAATGTAAAGGTCTTATGAAAAATTAGATAATTTTTTCAAATAATTATTATGGTTATCTTATTACAAATAATAAGCCCTAACCAGTGTGTGTTTACTAATAGCAGATTTCTTCTGAAATTACATGGAATAGTGAGGGTTTATTTGGCGCTATCACAAATGAAATTATAAAATATGAATCTAAGTATTAATCTTAGATTAGTCCTTCTTAGTACCGTATGATTTATATGACCTGTTTCAAGATTTATGCAGTATAAACATATGAATAAGTTAATTTCTTTAAAAATAAAACAAATTCTGAAGTCCAAAGTAGATCGACCCTCCTGCTCCGTGTTGCAAGAGCCGAAACGATCCTTACTAGACAGTTTAAGTGTGGAGGCGAACATGACCTCCAGCTCCAGGAAGTTGTGGTGGCTGGACAAGGCCAAGCCTCTGTCCCTCAGATACATTATTTATGTCGGATATCTGAGTACCGTTGTGGCTGAGTCAGTCGTCTTCCAGAGGAATGCCCATCGAGAAATGAGCGGTCTTAGTGTCCTCGACATTGATGAGGCTTACACAACCACCACGATGGGGTGGGGGAGAAATTATGTCCAACGCCAATTAGAGATTTTACTTGTAACGAACTAATAAACATAAAATCTACAACGCAGAGATCTTTCAAAAGAAATGTTTCAGCAGAAGGAATGTCCCGCTATGGTTACTGCTTATTGCCTTTCCGTCTTCAATCCTGATGCTCCCTAGATTTTAGTTCATTTTTGTGACGTTCCCTATTCAGAAATCTAAATGCATCATAATGCACAATATTGTCAATTACATTTATGTATTCCACATCATACTTTCTATGAGACAGATCCCTTGCAGAAGTAAGTTAAGTGTACTTTACACATAGAATACTACAAAAAAATATAAATTACTCATTATACCTTAGTACAAGGGAACAGAATAAAAATCTAACTGTCCTGGTTAGGAGAGTTAGATTTTTTATTCTGTTCCCTTGCACTAAAAATTGTTAAAATTCTCGTGGGATTGAATACCACAAAAAAATAATATTTATTATACCTTAGTTTCTACTATAACTTAATTATATTATTGTTAACGCTGCACATCATGTGTTTAACTCTATATTCCTTTCGTCCAAGATCTCATCTCCACCCGCTTCAAGCTCTTCCATAGTAAACTCCAATTTCATCCCAATCTATATGCCCAATCCCTGTCGTCGGATTCCAATCCTCGCGACCTCCTGGGCCTTAATGCTTAAACTTTTTGGGAGTGGGGTCGATGGGGCCCTTCTCCCTGCACAATGATGTTCACTTATTTATTTTATAGCTGTTTTTAATTTTTATTATTATGTATTTTTCTATCTCATCAAATTTCAAGATGCTAAATAACATAATGTAATAAATAAAGATTTATTAAAAAAAATATAGCAATAAAATGGAATCAGACATTGTCACAAATAGAAATGGCAAATTTGATTAACAGAGTATACTTCAAAAATTCCAAAATTTCTTCAATATTTGAGAAATTTTTATTTATTAAACTTGGCTGTGTCTTGATGGACGAGAATGAATTAAATGATAATTTACTTTCTTTTCTTTATTTATGATAATTTACTTTCCCAAATAAAGAAAATTAGTATTAATATAAATAATAAATAACATATGTTGTNACACACACACACACACACACACACACACACACACACACACACACACACACACACACACACACACACACACACACACACACACACACACACACACACACACACACACACACACACACACTTCTGAAAAGCTCCACACACACACACACACACACACACACACACACACACACACACACACACACGCACGCACGCACGCACGCACAAACACACACACATACACAAACAACACGCACGAACGCAAGTGCGTTAAAAGTTAAAAATTAAAATAAATTGAAATCAAGATATTGAAATGTTCTAGGGACTTAATTGAAATTTGAGAATTGTAGTTTCAATGTGAAATTTGTTTGGTCATGTATTTTATTTGTTTAATAAGTAAAAATTGAAAAAAAATGATAAATAAAATTATCATTCGTTTAAAATTGTTTCTCTATTAATAGATATTTATGAATTTGTTTCTGTTGAATATATAATTTTTCAACTAATATTAAAATTTTAATTAGTGTGTCTTATTCAATTTTGAAATTCGTCTTTTTATGCTCCCTGGTAATATAATTTTAAAAGGATATAATATTTGTCATATAAACTTGTCACTTAATCAAAGTTGAATCTTGAATTTTTGCCAGCAGTGTGTTCATCCTGGAACACACATTCCATTTCTCTGCTTGCGCAGGTTAGAGAAATCAAGTTACATCACTTCGTCAAACCAGCGACTGCCATGCGCGAGATGTGACCAACATATGGTAATCAATATGAAACGTAATCCAATCTATCGTTGCCTAGAACCATAACACATGAGATCGGATCATAATCTTTCCTTTACGTTAATATTTCACTAATATTAGTTATTTTGCTCAATTGAAAAGATTCGGACAAAATTTTGATTACATCCAAATGATTTGAATAGAATACTTTGGTATTCTGTTATTTATATATTTCTATTCTTGTCGTGCACTGGCTCAGTCAGTCTAGTAGAGTAAGGAAGCACATTGTTGCCTTAGACACTGGGATCCATTTACCATTGCCTAGAACTTTGGGTTCGAGATCCACCTTCGAGTGACGTTTATAAAGAAATAGTGGATGTTTAGAATGGAGTTAGCTTCTCCTTCAAGACCATAAGTTATTGCATGGGGGAAAAAATATAAAAATAACTAAATCGTAAATTGGAATATTCGGCAAATCAGTTATTACTGGACTCTTTCTATAACAATACTGTTACAAGCGGCATTAATTTAACAAATTTGTGGTCTTATTGAAAATTTCAGCCGAAAACAAAGAAGGTTTGAAAAGCCATCCAAAATTCAAAGACAAAAATACCACAAAGGAAGACAGATATAAAATACGCAAAAATTTGAACGATAAATATTCAACCCATAATTTTACCTTCTTAGAGATGATAGGTTAATCTGCAAGAAGATACAATTATCTTTGGTTTATGTTACACTCATTATTGGATCGATAGAAAACAAATCTAAATTTCATTAAAATACGTTAAGCCATTTCCGACAAAATGTGCATATATCATGAACTTTTATTTTTATTTTTTTTTTTTAGGTGGGATAATAAACCACAATAAAAAAATGAAGAAATATTTATAAAATCAAAAATAAAAGTAAATAACGAGAGTCGTCTAAATAGCTAGACAATGTCCAGCTCCTTCGAGCATAAGTCGATGTATTCGTGTTTTTCGGAGGTTAGACTCTCACTAGTGCGGGTAATTTAATAAGTTATCTAGCTCTCCCGGTGGCGTAAGTGGAAAACGCGCTTGCTCGGATAGCAGGAGATCCAGGTTCGAACCCTGGCTGGGACAGTTAGATTTTTAATTCTATTCTCTAGCATTTATTCGTTTTATTTTATAATTTTTGGTTTTTAGGTGTTTAAAAACTTCAAATATAAAATTTCTTCGTTGGGTTATGATTTTGACTTTCCTGGGCAATTAAAATAGTTATTTTTTTCCACTAAGAAAATAAGCTAAAATATTTTATGCCCACTTTGTGCCTTCTGCATGTTTATTTATTTTTATTTTACTTTTTTAAATGTTATATACATTTAAGCTTCACAAAGATATCCTAAAGTATTATTAATCACAAAAATGAACTATAAAAATGAATTCTGCCTCTCGACATTCTCTTAGAAGCGGGACTTGATTTTGTGAATGCTGGCGCCGGGGAACTCCGTCAAGGCTTAAAGCGTCAGTTCGCAGAGGTAACAGTAGCTGCGAAGGCGGGAAGTGTGGGATAGTTACCGTTAGCTAGTGTGGGAGGAGGTGACTGTCGAAGGCTGCGGTCGGGAACGCTAGTTTTGGCGGGAACTGTCACACGCATCAGCTGATAGCTTAAACCTGCCATCTGTTGCCGGTATCCTTTATTGTGTTCGGGAAGGTTTTGGTCCTTGACTTTAAAGTAATTCAACCAACAAAATTTTTCTTAGAGTTCCTTATTCATAATAAGCACAATGGTTGAAATGCAAATATATATTAAAAAAAAAAAAGATATGAATTTGTAAAAAGGCCACTACCTGCAATATACCTTATATTGTAACTAATTTTTAGTGCAAGGGAATCAGAATAAAAATCTAACTGTCCCAGCCAGGACTCGAACCTGAATCTCCTCCTATCCAGGCCGGTGAATTTACCAAATTATGCTACCGGGACCAGTCTGATAAGTTATTAAATTCCCCGAACTAGTGTCGAGAGTTAGATTATATTATTATAGATTATATTATTTTATATATGATTTTAGATTAACCCAAATATACAGAAAGAAATATCGCAAAAGAATGGAAACGGCGATGGAGAGGTGGGGACTGAGATTTCATGTCAACCAGAGTCATCTCAAGCTGAGCGCCTGAGCCTGGAGCGATATCCGAGACCAGGAGGTCGACCTAGGGGCACAACGCGACTCATACTGCATAGGAGTGAGTGGCAGTGGAGAGTATGGCCAGGGACTGTACCTAAAGGTTGAGTACGCGGCTCTAGATCTCGAGCGACCCGTGTGAAGCGAGCCCAGTCCTGTCTACAGAGCTCAGTAGCGAGAGGCTGAATCTGAGGAATGGCTCGGGAACCGAAATTACGGTGCGACTTCGAGTCTCTAGGGGCTGTCGGCGACAAGGCGGGAGAACTGTTCTTGTGCTGGGAACTAGGGACTCGAGTCTTCTAGCGAACACAACGCAATTCTCCTCGTGCAGCACCTCTGTCAATGGGAACGCCTTTACCAGCTAACTTGAAACTAAGAAAGAAGAAAAAAGGTAAAGCTAGGACCAGAACGATTGAGCTATTGAACAGTATGCCGACCTATCCGAGACTGCTTTTGGACTCGCCCTTTATTGCCTTTTATACATTTTACGAGCTCGTTTATTACTCATTTTCCATGAAAGGATTAATTTGACAATCTTTACATATCAAGATATGTGACTTTATATATATATATATATGTTCATCCTGGAACACACATTCCATTTCTCTGCTTGCGCAGGTTAGAGAAATCAAGTTACATCACTTCGTCAAACCAGCGACTGCCATGCGCGAGATGTGACCAACATATGGTAATCAATATGAAACGTAATCCAATCTATCGTTGCCTAGAACCATAACACATGAGATCGGATCATAATCTTTCCTTTACGTTAATATTTCACTAATATTAGTTATTTTGCTCAATTGAAAAGATTCGGACAAAATTTTGATTACATCCAAATGATTTGAATAGAATACTTTGGTATTCTGTTATTTATATATTTCTATTCTTGTCGTGCACTGGCTCAGTCAGTCTAGTAGAGTAAGGAAGCACATTGTTGCCTTAGACACTGGGATCCATTTACCATTGCCTAGAACTTTGGGTTCGAGATCCACCTTCGAGTGACGTTTATAAAGAAATAGTGGATGTTTAGAATGGAGTTAGCTTCTCCTTCAAGACCATAAGTTATTGCATGGGGGAAAAAATATAAAAATAACTAAATCGTAAATTGGAATATTCGGCAAATCAGTTATTACTGGACTCTTTCTATAACAATACTGTTACAAGCGGCATTAATTTAACAAATTTGTGGTCTTATTGAAAATTTCAGCCGAAAACAAAGAAGGTTTGAAAAGCCATCCAAAATTCAAAGACAAAAATACCACAAAGGAAGACAGATATAAAATACGCAAAAATTTGAACGATAAATATTCAACCCATAATTTTACCTTCTTAGAGATGATAGGTTAATCTGCAAGAAGATACAATTATCTTTGGTTTATGTTACACTCATTATTGGATCGATAGAAAACAAATCTAAATTTCATTAAAATACGTTAAGCCATTTCCGACAAAATGTGCATATATCATGAACTTTTATTTTTATTTTTTTTTTTTAGGTGGGATAATAAACCACAATAAAAAAATGAAGAAATATTTATAAAATCAAAAATAAAAGTAAATAACGAGAGTCGTCTAAATAGCTAGACAATGTCCAGCTCCTTCGAGCATAAGTCGATGTATTCGTGTTTTTCGGAGGTTAGACTCTCACTAGTGCGGGTAATTTAATAAGTTATCTAGCTCTCCCGGTGGCGTAAGTGGAAAACGCGCTTGCTCGGATAGCAGGAGATCCAGGTTCGAACCCTGGCTGGGACAGTTAGATTTTTAATTCTATTCTCTAGCATTTACTTTCTATGAGACAGATCC
>KZ806958.1:917052-927074 GCA_000696205.2 Oncopeltus fasciatus | reverse complement strand
TATATATATACGCAGAGCACGTTTAAACGAAATCGATGATTTCCTGAAGGCTTCACTTGCTGTTGCCTGATGGGTAACTACAAACTTGAGCGAGAAAATTACGTTGAGTTCCGCACAAGGTAACTGGCAATCTGACAGGAAGCCCTCTGCAGGAACACAGCTAATGCGATCTTCCAGGATAACGGAATGAATAACTGTCTGTTATACCGCCAAAGATTACTCTGAAGAACTCTTTTAAAAAAAATAAAAAAAATAAAACGTTGTGCGTTTGGTCTCAGTTAAATGAAAATCCAAGCTGAAGGAGGCCTTGAAGTATTAAAATCCTTTTCGTTTTTCCACTATAAGTCATATGTAACCACAGATGAATTTAAAAGATATATTAAGAATTATTATTATTAAACTTTTATTAATTTATTACATTCCGCTAAATTAAAACATTTTGTAATTTGATTACAATGATAAAAAAAAAAAAGACTTTCAATGTCAATCACAAGAGGAGAGAAGGTGACCAATGACACCAATCTCAAATATATTAAGGATATAAATTCTTTAAGTTGTTGATAAGTCTGTAAATGTAGTATGGTTTCTAATTTCATAAAGTGATTGACACAAAAATAAATGAATTTAATGATGTAATTAGTACATATATAAATATATCTTCCTAAGGGTTCTTCCTTTATTTCTTATAATCTGTTCATAAAACTACTCTATAAACATTTTTGTTTATTCAGACACTAGAAGAAATGGCCAGAGTAAAAGCTATCTTTGATATTTAATTTCTTTTTTAATTGTCTTTGGATGCCTATACAGAAGAGATATTAGGTCTTATCTTGGGTAGGATTTTTCAAGCTTCATGCTTCGAAATTTAGTTATGATACTAACGTAAATAGCTCAAATAAGGAAAATGAACACCTAATAACTTCCTCGGACTTTCAGATGAGAGTGAGTTTGAGTACACGAGTGCCCGAAAGGAACACCTAAAATCTAGTACGAGAGATAACCTATGTTTCTACATTCTGAAGAATTGAAATATAAAATAAAATAAAATAAATAGAAGGAAAGTACTCAGTATTTATGCTCGGTAAAGGTGACAACGTCTTAATGCCTATATTATATNATCCCGAAAACATTCAGCATTAACCAATATTGACAGAAACTTGAAATTTTCAACCTTCAAAATAATATTATATACCATAACTCATAGTAAAATTCATAAAAACAAATTTAATGAAAATGTTTATTTTTAATTTATTATTTTTGTAGGTCAATTTAGTCTATTTTATTTTATTTATTAAAATTATTATATTCATTAGTTTGAGAGAAACTGATGAGTCGTTAATGTAATTTTTGGATAATAAAAGGGGTAAAATTGTCTTGTTGGGAAGAATGTATTTTAAATACTTTTATATAGTATTTTTTTCTTTACCATTCATGGGGGAATGAAATCTCTAACCTAATCATTCCATGTAAGAAGAAGTAGTCACCGGTCCCTAATCTTTGTCTTGTTAACTTGTAAAAAAATCTCTACCCAAATCAAAACAAGCTGGCAGAATTTCGAAAATCCTAGGTTGTTCTGTAATAACCTATAACCCTCAAGTTTGGGGAGAAACTGTGCTAGTAATAACATTTTTTACCTAATAACTGTTAGGATATTATTATATATACCTAACAATACATTATAATCCATGTGTAAAAACACAATTTTTTACAAATATACTATATCTATATATTTGAATTGATGCCAATAAAAACATTTAAATTAATAGCTAATAAATTAATAATAGTTTTTATAATGAATAGCACTTATATTTAGTATGAACATAAAGATTTGATCGAGAAAAAAAAAAAAATATTTGTAGTATATATAATGTAATAAATCAATCAGAGTCAAGTTTCTGTGAAGGGAAACAGATCTATCTTCAATAAGTTTTGAAGTAGTAGGTATTTCTTTTCATAAAATAAGTCTCTCAAATGGCCATAGAGGTTCAGACGGGAAACGGATGTTAAGGTCACTAGCGACACATAACTCACTAAGGTTGTGTGGTCAGCAAACCGTTTTCAGCACCTGAACTTTACTCCTTTCAATGAAAAATGTTACTCAATCAGGTTCGGATTTCCCAGGAGCCCCCTAAAAGATTACAAACAGAAGCCTAGAAAGAAAACTTACTGAACTCTGTGAGAAGTGAACCTCAGACTTTTGGGGTCACATATTCTCAATTATCCCCTCTCCGTAAAATCATTTCTCGAAATTTTTAAGACCAAAATGTCTGTCACTTATTTCAGCAATCTGTAAAATATCTCCTTTAGTAACTCATTAGTCAATTTGACTTCATTCTTCAAAGAAAGTCATGCGTGACACGTTTAATCCGTTAATTTGAATATTAACAATTTTTATTTACCGTTTCTTCTTCCGGGTTGGACCGTATCAAGTTGTTGATAGTTGCCGAGCTTTCGCACATCATGTGATGGCTTCTTCAGGGCTGAGTAGATAATGAGAGCTGTTTTTAAAAAAAATCCAGGTGGTATATAAATACCATGTTTTATAGACCAGGTGGTATAAAATAAAAACAGCCCTGAAGAAGCCATCACATGATGAGCGAAAGCTCAACAACTATCAACAACTTGACACGGTCCAACCCGGAAGAAGAAACAGTAAATACATCTGACGACCGTCGAAGCCTACGTGAACAACAATTTTTATATAAGAAATTTTGCGCCAGCTATATATGTATTTATTACTGGTTTAATAAAAACCGTGTAAGTTCTGCGTTATATTAAAGTGTTAAGTGAATTAAGCTCCACTTTCCTGCTAAATGGGTTAAGGACGAGAGTTGCGCTAAACGAAATTTCTTCAGTCCTTTGAAATGGGGCAAATATGGAGGCTTTGACCGATCCAAGTATGAAAGTACGTGAACCAGGAGATATACCGTGCAGTGACCTCGAGCTCCTGGGAACAGATTGATATTATCATAGGCTGCTCGGAGGAGCTCTCGACAAGCGTGCCGTCATCTCGAGGGAGGGACGTGTGAACGGGAAGGGGGTCATCTCTCCTTCTTCGTGTCCGCTGACCCTCTTCCTTCATAAAGACGTCCTTGTATTTCCCAGTCCGCGGACATCCACAGGCACGTCCGCCCCCACGTGACAATTAGCGACCGGCTGATCGCCTCTGCAGACGTGAGCGACCTCTCTCTCTCTCTCTCCGACTTTCCAGACACCGGCACAATGAGTCGGATTGACTCGGCCAGAAGAAGTATGGCACCGGCCTAGTTCCTGACCGCTTTACGGAAATTTCTTTCGCCACTATTCTACCCCTGATAAGAAAAATAGTAGCTGATACTCGTCGAAGTAAAGTGTGCTTTCAGGATAAACTGTTATGCTTGAGAATTTGCCCCAGTTTCAAATTATCAATCTCCGTAAACAGAACTTATATACAGATAACAGTTATAAAAAAAAATTTCAAAAGAATATATCAGTAAATTCATATATATATATATATACACAGAAAATGCAACACTCGTAGCTGCGAGGTATATATTGAATAAGAACAGGATGTAAGAGTGCAGTGAGCACAGACAAAAAGATAAAATTACAATGAATATAAATTTTCGGGGAGACTTCTCGCCCTTTGTCAGAAAGGAGTAAAGTGAGTCTCTCTTCTTCTTCTGAATTATTTTAACAACAATTTCTGAAGTAATAGATGTTGATATGATACAATTTAGTTAAACTTAATCCAATCTCAATAAATTTGTTGAAATAGTCATTTTACAGACTTTGCAATGTTTACATTTTTTTTCTCTGGAAGTAAAGTACGATATGAGCATACGATATGAGCATAGCAGGCTGCTATCTGTCTGCGTCTGTTTCCTGTGTTATCAAGACGGGGCCGGGCGACATCACGGCCCTGCAAGGACCTAACAGAAGGAGTCTCAAGGATAGCAGACTTTCACAGCCTTGCTCCCGTTGTCGGCAGTTAGCTGCCATTACCTGGAACCTCATTGGCTACAGGTAATACCGACGTAACCAAGGAATTCGTTATCTCCCATTGTCCTCCTGACTTATTTCCAATCAAATCAGTATCGATTCATTTATTTTTATTAGGAGTAATTCGCTATAGCTTTTCCTTATAGACTCAGTTGTCTTATGTGCTCCCTATTAGAGAGAAGTTAATATTCTCTCACACTCTTATGAAAAGTCATATTATTTATTGTCTTACTCCCTTCTTCATATTATTATTGACTTTGTCCCAGATCCCAATCAATAATCCTTATTTCTACATGACTCTCTGTTGTCGGTACCTTCAAGTCACCAAAAGTTTATAAAATTTCACAATTTGGACAGGATGTAAATTATCTTTTGGCTTGAAAAAGAGATGGCTCCTCCAGGGTTCGCCCGTGCTTCGGGAATTACGATAGACAACAATATTTTGTTACTTGATCCTGTCATCTGGATTTCAAAACAGGTCGCTAGTACGACACTCAGTAGTTGATTGTAGTTTTTAGACTGTCTAATATAAATCTTCCTCAGTTTTTAAGTCTGTCGTATTAGTCTTATGACATCACAGAATTCCAGCTTACTCATCAGATGAGAAGGTAGTGCTTTTGAAGATTGTAACAGTTTGGTTTTAGGTTTTACTTCAACATATGACGTTCATTTCATTGTTTACGACTATGAAGGGGGAGTTGAAGAAAATATTAAACTCCTTCAAAGTTTCACTTTACTTCAAATTTATTTTGCACTTCTGATAATAATTTACCAAATTAAAACCATTTAAACGAAGTGAGATATTTCTAGTTTTGGTTATTTATTTTTAATTTTAATTCTACATATTACTAAATAAAAATTCTCAAACAATCAGTTAATACAATTTAAATTACGAAATATGTATCTTTATGGAAAAACAACGCAACTAAAAAAAAATGTATATATTAATATAGGGAATTAAAGGTAATAAAATAAATTTATGTATTTCGTTATTAGAAAAAAAAGGTTTTCACCTGATACTATCATAACTTATAACTTATAACTATTAATCTATTGTTATTAAGTATTAATCCAATTGTTAAAAGGTTGTCATTAATATAAAGTGTTTTTTTTTTCAGAATTGAATTATCTCTATAGCATGGTAAGCATTTATCATAGTCATCAGATTTACACAATTACATATACACATAATTCTACCTCAATAAATGGGTTTCATAAGATGGGTACACTACAGAGATTCTTACTCAATTTAAATCTGGCTCCGTAATATTTTTATGTTCTAAAGAAGGATAAAGATAACCAATTACCAACAAATAAGTTCCGTGAATGCAAGAAGGTTACATAAAGAAACAGATATATTTATAACCAATCAGGAATTTTATTTTTGAAGTAAAATCAATAATCATTGTGTAACACAAAACTCAATAAGCCGGGAACATAATCAATATAAGATTTTTTAGTTGATCATTAGTACTTAAGGTGTGCTGCGAAAGAAGGCGGTGAGATTGGGCTCTGGAACGCACCGCAATTGGCCTTTCATCAGCTGACAGAAATATCCATTAGAAGGCTTCATCCGAGCACCTGACGGTGGGTATGAGAAGAAGGAACCAGATGAGAGAAAAATAGGGGTTGTGATGTTCCAGCGAGGATCGCTACTCCGAGTAGGTACTCTGACCTTTTGCAGAGAGTGACGACTCCATGAGGGTCTCCTCTCGTGGCGGACCTCCTTGGAAAAGGTCAGCTTCGAGTGACTCACTCCTGATCGGCCGCTAGCTTAGCGTCCGTGCCACTACTGTCCTTGGAGCTGTTTCTATGGATTTCCCTGTAGGAAATCTGCAATTTAGATTGGCCTTCCTACAAGAATTTTCCGAACCACCCCAACCCAGCCAAATCAAGTCAATTTTATTCAGATATATTCATTTTTATTTACCTTCTTCTAATTTAATTATTCCTTAAAAGATCCAAAACTTATAAACTATTTTTACTTCTTAGTATTGTCGTTACTTATCAAAAAGTTTCAGTTCCCACTCTGATCGTAAACGAACCTTCATGATCTATCTGAACACTGCTGTGTGTAGTATACCAAAGTTTATTTAATGAAAATCCTATAAAATATCAAGGGCTATCAAAATGTGAAATTATTTCTAATTGAGCGATTTAACTACCAAATAAGGACACACTATAAAAGTAAACAATGACAAACACCGGCAGTTAACTGTAACCTTTCGACACTGTTACAATTACCACAGCTGAGGGACCTCCATGTCCATGTAAACTCGATCTGCTCATTTGGCGAGAAATCCAGATTATAGTGACGTCAGCGAACTCCGAACTATCATAGTTAACAGAACTACAAGAATATATCTAATAATTGATCATCTTTTCTGCTGGGAGAGAAGTTCATCAATTATAAATTTTGAAATTTTGAGTCTCTTGAATAGTTCCTTCAAATTCATGGGATATTTTACTTTCGGATGGCTTAATTTTCACCATTCGAGCCTCTTATAAGCACAAAGATTACGAGACCCCAACGGATCCCATTAGCTACCCTGTCACCCCATTTTATTTTTTAGTCAAGTTGTTTTTAATAACGGTATATATTTTGTCTTTATTATTACTTAAATTGAATTGTCTTATTGTTTTTAGAGATTTTACTTTGTAATTTATAAAATTGGAATGATCCAATATCTTACTTCATATAACTGTTTTAATACGGTAATTTTTATTTTAAATCTCCTTCAACCTTTAGATAGGCTGTCAAAATGAATTTCCAATTTGATAGATTAAAACAAAACAAAAAAAAAACAAGTGACTGCATATAACAATCTGTTATCGATTTCCAATTAATCATATTATCAATAAACATAATTAAAATCAGAAGAAATGAAAAGCTTGTCACGCAGAAGCTATGTCATCTCAGCAGATTTTTCATGTTCCTTTAAATATAGATATAAATAAGTGTAAATGATGAAATATTATTTAAAACCAGGGAGAACAATGAATGCAAAAAAAAAAAAAATGCCCACTAAAGTGTAGACAAGACCGGCCGAGAAAGAAGATTGAAGGAAGTTCTAAACTATCACAGTTACACTCATAAATACTTTTATTTTACAAAGTAATTTATTATATTTAATTTTAAAGTAAAATTTTACTGAACATAAAAAATTACATTTTACAATAATTTGCATTTGCAAATTTTGATTTTAAATTTTTGTCTCCTTTAAAAATTCCCCTCCTTCCAAATGGATTTCAGGCACTAACAAACACATAAAACAAATTGAGAAATTAAGGTTAAATATCAAATTGTGTTTTATTACTTTAAAAAGTGCAGTATAATATTAAGATTTAAAAGTTTGGTCCTATTTAAAACCCCATTATCCTCCATCTATAACAACGATTTGCAAAAGAAAAAAAAGTTCAAATATCTATTTGGGTTTCAATTTTTATTAAATAACGAACACTAGAGCGCGTATAGGGATGTATGTGTGTGAGGTTGACAATATTTTATACTTCTAATCTATCCCTAACTTTAAAAGTAATTTTTAGAAATATGATCTTTAAAAAAGAACAAAAATATATTTATTTATTTAGTCTGGCGTTAGACATGTCAGACAAACAGTGAGGAGTATGGTTCAGCTATTCGAATTGCATTTCTAATTATCTCCCTGTATTTCAAAAGTCTCGTATACTATAGAAAGGATCACATATTGGCTTCAAATTTTAGATGGGAGAAGAATAAAATATATTTTAAAAGAATGCTATTGGTCACAAAACTTGATTTCTGTGAGAACATTTATTAAACTTTTTTTTTTTTTTTTGTACAAAAAATCATTGTTTTCTGCATTTTAGTTACAGTGCTTCAGTTAATTGTGAGTATTGTACAGCAACGTTTTCATTACTACCACAATGTTCGCTCTATAATAACTCCCAATCGTCTTAGTGCTAAGTGAACTGTGTCTGAAAATAGCTACTGTCGAACCACTGTGTTATCGCTCTCTTTCACTAAAAGAGAGCATAGAAATCACGGTGACCGTGTGCCATCACTGGGTGCGGTCACTGCTCCGTTATCCAATCCTTTAGCGGTCTTTACTCAATGTGGACTCTCCAACGGCCACCGTCACTGTATCCTGGATTGAAGGTTACCAAAGGGACTGATACTTTTGGTCCTCAGGTGGAGGAGGCGAGTGCCTTGTTAGGTGGCTTTTCGTGGACACTGTTCCCCATATCAATTCTTATCGCTCCTCACTCATGTTCTCTGTTAAGTTCTCTGCTAAGTTCTCTGTTAAGTTGCTTAACCTTTTCTACCTTGTTAAGTGCAATGAAATCTATTTGACTGACCCAATTATACTAACTGACTATAGCTGTGAAATACATAACTGGACCAATTAGATCATAATTTCGATATTTTCTCTACATGTGTAGCTTAGGAATCTCAAATAGTAAGGATTATTGAAACACTGCTTTACAAATAAAGGCTTATGAACACTGTTTAAACTCCATTTTCAACATTTGCCATTAGGCAGTAGTAAATAAGCTCAATTTGGAAATAAAAAATACTAGAAAATAATTTTAAAAACTTTAAAAATAAATTGAATCCCGATTAATTTCAAAGAGAAGAAAATGGTCACCAAATGTCATTCTTATACTTCCACACTGAGAGATTCCTTTGCTCTGAAGATGAGATCATAGATCCCGAAAACATTCAGCATTAACCAATATTGACAGAAACTTGAAATTTTCAACCTTCAAAATAATATTATATACCATAACTCATAGTAAAATTCATAAAAACAAATTTAATGAAAATGTTTATTTTTAATTTATTATTTTTGTAGGTCAATTTAGTCTATTTTATTTTNAATATATATATCTATGTTTCGATATGTTTATCTCAGAGCGCTTTCGTGCACTTAGTGGCAGGGAGGAAATAGAATAAGTTCCAGAACTCATCGGTGAGGCAACTGCTTTTCGTGGTAAATCCATCCGCGCCGGGGGGGTCAACTGTTAGATCACATTGCAATCTTGTTTTCACTCTTTGTTTTGAAAGAGTATTTTAAATAAAGAATGTATTTAGAATAAATTTTATTAAATGAACCTATTAGTTATCTCTCTATATGAAAGTAATTTCTTAAAAGAAATTTGAACGAAAGTTTGCAATGTGATTACATAAAATTTTTCTTTGTTAATTAACATACACTAAGAACTTTAAAAAAAATTCGCAAATTTTTTTTTTTTGGAAAATTTTTGTTTTGGACAATGAAAAAAATTTCCATGATTGTGCATTCAGCCTAGAAGCACGTTTTCCAATTTCAACTGGAGATTATCATGCAGCTCTTTATATCAACCAAAAAATGGTACCGTACCTTATTTATATTTTTAATTTTTATTTTAAATCTCCTTCAACCTTTAGATAGGCTGTCAAAATGAATTTCCAATTTGATAGATTAAAACAAAACAAAAAAAAAACAAGTGACTGCATATAACAATCTGTTATCGATTTCCAATTAATCATATTATCAATAAACATAATTAAAATCAGAAGAAATGAAAAGCTTGTCACGCAGAAGCTATGTCATCTCAGCAGATTTTTCATGTTCCTTTAAATATAGATATAAATAAGTGTAAATGATGAAATATTATTTAAAACCAGGGAGAACAATGAATGCAAAAAAAAAAAAAATGCCCACTAAAGTGTAGACAAGACCGGCCGAGAAAGAAGATTGAAGGAAGTTCTAAACTATCACAGTTACACTCATAAATACTTTTATTTTACAAAGTAATTTATTATATTTAATTTTAAAGTAAAATTTTACTGAACATAAAAAATTACATTTTACACCTATTAGATAATACGATTATATATTTTGGTCTATCTCTTAACTCCACCTTTTTCTCATTCCATGTCCACCAAAATTAATTCCTTCTCGTATTTCTAATAAAGAAACTAAATACCGAATTTGATTTCAATATTTTAAACATAAGATTGCCAGCCCAACTCTTGAAATGAAAAGTTTAAATATCTTCCTTAGTACTATGAAAAA
>KZ806958.1:886102-900515 GCA_000696205.2 Oncopeltus fasciatus | reverse complement strand
ATATATATATATTTACACTAGCAATGACGAATCAATTAAAATCGAATGAAATTAAGTTTTTAATTTTAACCTATAGATCAAAGAGATAATAAGGATGTGTAAATTCAGTGGCAGATGCTATTTGCTAAATATATTTCTTTGTTACTTACGAGACTGCAGAGTTATTCAGGAGTAAAGATTACCTGAAACAAAATGAAGAAACAAAATTAGTCGTCTAATATTTTCCATTAATCTATTGCCAATAAATATTTCAGAATTATGAGTGATGGCTACACCAAATATATAGGACATAAATTAGGATAAGTGTACTTAGTAAATACAGTAGTAAATTTACTTAAAGCTAAGTTGAGAGTCTTATATCCCAAATATTTTGTTGGAACCCAAGAGAAGTTCAGATCCGCACAACATGGGCGTAGTGAGGGTTCGTACGCCTTCGTCACTATGAACATTGAAGTATGGATAATATTTAAATGATTCAATCGTTGGCTAGCTTGGCCCTCAGCAGTTCAATGGACGAGGATTTCTATCAGTTTAATCCTCTCAAATACAAGCAACACGCATGAGGTGAGCTTTAAAGGCGAACGTATTTACTACTGGATTCAAGAAAGATTGTAACAATAGATGTTACAATGCTAAAAATTTGGAATGTTCTTTACATAACTTTAAAAAAAAAGTGTATTAAACAGAAGCCTTTTTCTCACAAGCGTGTCTCTTCTAGCTCTAAATACATATAGCATAGCTGAGGGAGTACAGTTTCTCAAGAACGAAAACAGTTCAACATTGATAAAAGTAATATATTAAAAATCACGAAGGATCGGACACAATCACACGCAGCTTGTGATGCTAGAATAAATATTTTGAATTTATAAAAAAAAATATTAATTCTGATTATAGTTATTTAATGTCAAATTAAGTATAAAACTAATGGTCTGAAGCCTATCTTGAAGGAGGGCCTAAATAAGAAGCAGAGAGGTAGATATTAAGGGATTTTAGCAAGATGTAGAAGCTATCCTGCCTGGAGTGTGGTCCAGGGCCCTGTGTTCGGTCTTTGTGGTGTCACTGCCTGAACTCCCGAAGAGTCCTTTAAGAATGTCAAACATCAGACCTGAGATATCCTTGGCTCTGAAGAGCCGCACTATGAGATTCCCTTCACGTAACTGCGGGTTCACGTCCAATCATTCATACACAAACACCAATATGAAGGAATGCAATTTGTTTTAGTATTTTAAAGCTTTTAAATAAGTAAATCTAAATTTTTCTTACACATAGCTTTGTTCTTTGTTTTTTTATAATTAGGAGTTGTCTTTTCTCCGGGAAATTTTTTTTTTTAGTGGTTCTTAAATCTATTGCTCTCGTCCCTGGAAGCGGATCTATACTAACTATATGTGAGAAATAAATTTAAAAAAATAAGAAATATTAGTGACTGAAGGTCCAATACAGAAGAAGTTTCATTCTATTTATGTATAAAATCAATAATTCAACGCTTACTCGGTTAATACAGATATAATAATTATAATATTTTACTTGTTTTAAATTATATTTCATTTTTTAAAAAAAATTTTAATTTAGAAAATAATAAAAAGGCTACCAAAAATATTATGTTTCATTACTTAAGCAATTTTATTCAATTTGAGTTTAATTATTCATTTTAAAATTGGTTATACTTAAAACCTATATATTATTCTAAACATTAGAATCTTTCTACATACATAGATTACAACTTTAATTCTCTCGGCTAGTCTAAAAATTTCATTTATTTTTGCCCGTGTACACGAGTAATTTTAATTATTTAAGTTGGAAAAATTAATGAATGCCTTAACATCTCTAGTTTTTGTCCGAGCATCTTCTTCAATATGCGTTTATTCTTTTTGGAAAAATGAAACACATTGGAAAATTGAAAAATGTGCACGAGTGTGTTGGTGCATTGCTCCCTGATGGACGCCATAAAACGAGTACATCACCCCAAGGCAGAGAAGAGCGGCTCTCGAGTCTGGTTAGCGGGACAGGACAGATCACTGGAACATACTGTGAAATCACCTTCACCGCTTCGATAACTGTGACCATTCGACGCGGAACACTGCATCCCATGTAACGCGAATTCCTTCCTCTAATACGTTTCGCTGAATGGTCTTCTCAAATCCCACGCAGTTATTGATTAACAGACGTTGATTGATATTTTCCCAAACAGTTTTTAGTCGAAAACATTTGTTACCAGTGCGTTTGTGTGTGTGTTTTATTTCCAGGCAAAAAAAAAATTCATTAATTTTGTTTAGTTTAAATTCCACCGTAAAAAACGCTACAAATTATAACGCATTAGGTAATTTTCTTCGTCTTATAAAATGGAGACATTTATAAAGTATATGTTTCTAGTTTCTGAAAAAAAACAACTTCTAAATAGCTCTCCCAGATCCTTGAAGAGTTGTATGATGTTGTACATTGTTTAAAAAAAAATACGCTGAAATATCTTTTTAATTTTTCTTTCTTTGAAAAAAAAAATTATATAAATTNCAAATGGGTATATATATATATATATATAAACACACACACTCACACAGGGGTAGTAATGTTGATGTAGAGACTAGCGTGCGTGACTTGTTTGCTAAAGGTCCTGGGTTCGTATCTGTGTTTAATCAGTCCTTTTTTTGGACTACTAGTTATAAAGCTCCCAACCTGGATTTGTTATAAGTCTGAAAGAAATAGAGCTCTGTTCTGGTTATAAAAAGGGATGGCCCTTCTAGATTGATTAGATCCGTAAGTCTAAAAGTGACAACTCATCTCAGATTGTAAACTCTATCAGAATATTACAGAGCCCTCTCACTCTTAGCAGTGGTCCGACCTCTCTGCTATTAAAAAAATTAGGCGGTTCAAGATCCCAAAGGTTTATAAAGCCAATTAAGCATATATAAATATAAATTATGCGCGTATGTACATGTATATATATATGTAAATACTACTTCTTCACTTCTACTTAATAGTTTAGAGCGTTCGTGTAGTATTATATAACTTCTGTGTTAATAGACATTGCATAAGCAAGGCTATATAAATGTCAAGAACATACATTATTGGAAAAGCCAAGTTCCAATTGTACAAAATTATGAAGGCGGGATCTTTAAATATGAAATACGGGTTTTAATATAAAATAGCTGTTATGTCAGAGAAGCATTGTCCTTGGACACGGGCATTCAATACATAAGGGTGTGTTCTGATAATTATGCAGAATAGCAGCTCCGTAGTTCAGTACAACTGGGGGGTAGTCCACTCAATAGGGAATAGAAAAGTAGAGAATTGAGGATTTAAGTTCGATGAATGAATGAAAGATATAAACCTAAAATTATAAATTTCTTTGGAGACCTTCAAATAAGCCACAGGGATCCGAATACACCAAGATAAAATATGTATTCCTTTCAAACATTGCCGTAATTTTTTTAATTAATAGCATTCGTCTTCGTTAAAGTTTTGTCGAAAAAGAGAAAGTAAAAATATATTCGATACAAATGAAGATAAGATAATAAGTAATATACAAAAAATGCAAGGGAGCAGAATACACAAATCTTGCTGCCTCAGCCGAGCCTGAACCCGGATCTCCTGCTTTCCGGGCAAGTATGCTTATCGATCCGGGTTCGAGTCCCGGCTTAGGTAGCAAGATTTTTGTATTCTGCTCCCTTGCATTTATTGTATTAAACTAACGTGGGATTAAATACCACAAATAATATCAGTATTGATAATAAGTAATATTTTACATAGTATATAATCTTATCTGGAATAAAATTATTTATAAATGTTGTAACTGAGATCCATCAGTTTACCTGGGCCGAGAGTAAAACCTATTTTAAAAATATTTGTTTTATAAATATTTATAAGGAATGAATATAACAAATATTTATATTTTAATCAAAGTTCTTCTTCATCTCTAATTTCTGAATCCTTACTCATTTTTAATCTGAATAGGTAAGAAAACTTCATAAAATATGAAGTTAGGGGTGTTTTCATTTTTCCCCATTTATTGAAGAATAGTGTCCACAAAGGCTTTAGTTTTCCCAGGTGCACCCCCCATTAGTGCAATTCCCGCGACTAACGCGTCCTCAGCTACATTACAATGAGGGTTGGTTTAAGGAAATAAAGGCGTCAGCAGACTCAACTTTGCTGCCAAAACAGCTATAGCAAAGTTTGATAGAAAGCCATCAACCCCCTCCAGCTCAGAGAAAGCAGGTGGAGGGGGAAGTGGAGAATCCAGGCTTGGCACTTACACAAGAGCCTGATGGCCCTGATAGAGAACTTTCATCAAACAGGCGTCCGGCCAAACCTCTCAGACAAAGAGAAATTACATTCCAGGGGAAAGACAAACTCGAATCTCCCTGAAAAATGTCCAACCCCCAGGGGTTGCGAAACCAAACACGTTCCCTATTTTTCATTGAAGACATGAGGATAAGAAACGAATGTCTTCTTAAAAATAAATAAGTACAAAGAAGATAATCGTTAATGTAGTTGAATCTAACTCTAGCTCTATTGAAGAGAAGAGGTTGGGGGAGACGCTAATTCACCCCTGTTCATTCTGAAATATCTTCTTTATTTTACACGTATAATAAACATATTGTTCAACGATAATGTAAAAAAAAAATTAAATTTTTAGCCTTCTATTTATGTTTATATATCTTTTCATAGTACTAAAACTGGAGTTAGATATATTTTTCTTTAGTGTCCCACTACAAATACTTAATACGTTATGCAACTTGTATTTAAAGAAGACAATGAAAGTTGATTTGTTTTAATCCATGGAACAGCTTAGGATAGATACCTTATCAAAGTAAATGTGGGACGGTCATTAATTAACATACAATTCCTTGCTGTAAAATAACATCTTTCTCTGTGAAGATAAGCAATGTATCTCAAACCGTTTCACTCGTTACTAGAGTGCTTAATAAGGGTGGAAAGTGTTTAATAATTTATTTATTTATTTTCGTGTCTAATATTCTTTAAAATAAATAAAGAATATACTTTTGTTAAGAGAATATTTAAAAAATTTCTCTTCAACATTTAATAGTATTTTACTCGATTTATTTTAATGTTGAATTGATGACACTAAAATGACTGGAACATGGTACTCTTTAAGGCTGGAGTAACCTTTGATGGAACAATAATTATAATTTATTCTTGGCTTCATGATTAATAAGTAACTCTCCATATTGTAATATTTTCCAAGTTAAAAGTGTAATTGGCAGGATTGCGCAGAATAAGAACCATTCCTCGAGGCATTAGAGGTCGGAATCTAATCTCAACTTACTCCAGGTCGTGTGTTCTTCGCCGTGACTTCCTGGAGGCTTTCAACACAGACTTACAATAATATAAAAATACTTGCATCATTAAAAAAAAAAAAAAAAAACCTTTAATATTCTACTATAATTATATTTTTATGCCTTGTTTCATAGTTAAAATTAAAAAAAAAAAATTGTATGATCTCGCCTTATTATGGTATTTCGTAATTAACATAACATGAGTATCCCGGAGCTGAAATAAATACAATGTCCCGGAATTTGCTTACTATCTTGATTTTGAATGAATTATTCTGTCACGGTTTTGTTAAATGGAGGATTCTCGTCGATAACAGTGATCTAAAGACTAATTTTTATTCTATTAATTGAAAAACTTCTTATAAAACGACTCGACTTAAACCTTAATATTTATGTTCCATTAGATAGATATGCATTTGTTTAGGCGATAAATATCTAGGTTATTACGCCCTTTTCCATTACAGGCAAATGGTCAAGAGTATTAAAACACAATTATTATATTTAAAAAAGTAATATGCATTATTGGTTTCGCGTTTGATACTTACGCCTCTTCAGGAGCTATATGTGTGTGTGTGTGTGTGTGTGTGTGTGTGTGTGTGTGTGTGTGTGTGTGTGTGTGTNGTAGATATTATTATTAGATAATTTTAGTTGTGTTTCGATCAAGGTAGATCCAAAAAAATACAAATTTAATAAAGTGTGGACTCAGTCGTGGAAATGTGAACTTAGGGACAGGACGTCCTCTCTCGTCTTCATGATAGGCAGCCCTGACGATGGCGTACAATGTAAGCCGAAACATTGGCAGTAATCTTTAAAAAAATACACTTTGTGTGTGTGTGTGTGTGTGTGTGTGAAGATGAAAGGAATTCATGTTGTCCTGGAGTAATATGGTTGGGAATAGTCTCTGCAACACTCTTGGAAAAGCTGAACCCCACAATTAGCAGACTTTGCAAGTTTCTAAGAGCTTCGATCTGGACACATGTTTGTGAGTGATGTTTCGTCACGATCTGACGATTTTCTATCTTACTTTTAGCCAGGGTTACTTCACGAGCCATTGCTTCACAAATGAAAACAGACAGATCTTAAAATTACGAAGTCCCTGGCTAATTTAGATAGCTCTTGATCGATAAGTCTCGACTAAAAAGATGAAAAAGGTTGATTCCGATGAATACTAGATGGAATAAATTACTCTCAAATAAAGGATATTAGGCTAACAAATGATACTATTTGGGCCTATCAGAGGGAATTAGTGACTTCAATAGAAATTTGCATTGTTAAGTTAATTGCAGAATACATATTTAAAAAAAAAATCAATATATTCATAATAGCACCATGTCAAGATCTTTAAGCGTTAATTTTTATTATTAATTTTTTTAAGCGCATATCAACCAGAGGAGTCACATATGCCCCAAATAGATTGAGTATCTACGAAATAAAGCAGGGTCGAAAGTTAACCACTAAAAAGAGGTGGACTACACGAGGAGGAAGGTCCATTATTCAAGATTTCAAAATTTTTATTGATCCCAAATTGAACGACCCAAAAATACGAGAAAGAAGTTTATTATTTTAGGTCCTTTAGATAAATAAAGAGGCTACGTTTAACATCTTTTAAAGAGATGGGAGGGGTGGTCCTATTTAAAACCAATTTAAAAAACCAATAATATCTCTGTTAATGATTATTTTAAGAAAAACATTTATAGCTGACTTTTTTGCATAAAATCTATAGTTCGAATGTTTGTTTTTTAAACTAATTTTACAGAATACTAATATAAAAATACAAAAAGTTTAGTAAATATTTAATAAATGAAATATAGCTCATCATATGCTCTAAGTATCTTAGAAGACAGCTAAGAAGCTAATATGTGCTTTCCAAGAGAAACTAATCCCTAGTAAATGCTAAGTAATTGTAAAGGAGACTTTAATTCTTTCCCCACCTAAAATAGCTTGTTTGCTTATTATTTAATGTGTATACTTTACAAGCCGTTACCCAAATTTACAAACCCCCACAACACCCCTCCAAAATTAGCTAATGAAGAACAATAGAAGGGATGTAAATTAAGAGAGGAAAAAGTGTGCGGTGGCTGAGATGGCCAGCCGACCTTCCATTGTCCATTGTTAGGGGGAGCTGTCGTAACCTCCCCTGGTGGAATACCAATAGTGATCCGTAATCCAGTGACGGCACCCCATTGTCTGACCTCGGTGGAAGATGTCTCTGGATGGGCTCTTTGCAAGGAGGAACACTTCCTCCGCGCGGACGTCTTACTCCCGGAGGGGATATGTCCGGTCGAGAGCAACTGCATTCGCTCCACGTCCACAGCACTTGCGTACTTCGATGGAAACACTCTTAACCTCACCTATATCTTAGGGGGAGGAGATCCACTTCCTTCCTTAATCCTATCGAAGGATGAGGACCGGTCTCCTGGACCCCATGAACTCCATTGTAGCTTGTAGATACTCATCCATCTATATCAGTACAGAAGAATAATTATTTATCTTTTCCATATCGAAGGCATTGAAAATTTCTCTTAAAATCCCAAATTGAAATTATGCTAAAAATTTTAGTTTAGTTGGTAAATTTTAAAAAATCAAAATGCTCAGATTCTCTCTGAAACCGCTTATTTCCCAAAAGAATCAATAGGATTTGGGAAACTCATTCTTTCCGAAATTCATTCAGTAAAATCAGATCGAACTTTAAAAAAAAAATCATCTTGAACTCATTTAAATTCCAGTTGAAATATATGAGGTTTATATTTAAAAAAAAAAAAAAAAATAAANAGATGATTTTAGTTGGGGTTCGGTCAAGGTAGATACAAAAAAAAAAAAAAATTAAAAAAAAAAAAAGGAGAAAAACGTACACGACATATCCAAACGAAATGATCTCAAATATTACCAAATATCTTTAACGTATTTTTTTAAGGCGACACCGAATTCCTAGAATTGGCATATTGCTAAGCCTAAAAACGCTTGAACAAAAGTTCAGTACATTTCTCATTTTGTCGGCTTTATTGGTGATCATTTATTGATATATTCCAATGTTATAGCAACATGGCAATAACAAATGCAAGATAAAGAACAACATTGCAATCTGAATGAACGATGTATGATATAAATTAGTGAATTTGGAAATACATATACATATAAATTTATGTTTTATTTAACCTCCCATTAAGGGGTTGATTGACCCATTAAATCAAGAGCAGTTGTGTAAAATAATAGAAACCAAAAAAAAAAAATCACTTTAAATGTTCACGTAGGCTTCGACGGTCATCAGATGTATTTACCGTTTCTTCTTCCGGGTTGGACCGTGTCAAGTTGTTGATAGTTGCCGAGCTTTCGCACATCATGTGATGGCTTCTTCAGGGCTGAATAGGGAATTCATTTTAAATGTTTAAATTAGTGCATAGTTTATTGTTTTTAACCGAAGAAGAATGATTGGAAGGCGCTAGTTTTATTTTTATTTTTATTTAATTTCATCCCCTTAGATTATTGGAGAGAGGGGTATATAGTCACCCTATTCTAAACATCCATTCATGGCACTGGGGTAAGTTAGAAAATGTGAGGGCGGAATTTCACTTTGCAGCGGAAGGTTTACGAAAAATAACAATTCCCTGGCAACCTCAGTAATCATACAATTAATTCTTATAATACAAAAAATGGATACTTTTTTGACCGTAGATATTATTATTAGATAATTTTAGTTGTGTTTCGATCAAGGTAGATCCAAAAAAATACAAATTTAATAAAGTGTGGACTCAGTCGTGGAAATGTGAACTTAGGGACAGGACGTCCTCTCTCGTCTTCATGATAGGCAGCCCTGACGATGGCGTACAATGTAAGCCGAAACATTGGCAGTAATCTTTAAAAAAATACACTTTTTAAATATGTATTTTTTTATCTACCTTGACCAAACCCCAACTAAAATAATCTAATAAAAAAATTAAAATTTTTTAAAGAAAAAAATTTCAAGAATTTTATTGTGAAAACAGAATTTTATGTTACTTATACCATGAAAACTATTCACTTCTACCTATCATATTTATAACCAGCAATTAATATGTGTAATCTAATAGTGACGGTACTGTTGTAAATGTATCTCAAACTTTGAAATTAGCGTGGAGCATCATCTCAGCAAACCTACTTATCCATGGCTGTATGTTAGATGGTGATCTTGATTTCACACACATCCTATCCAGGAGTATAACCTGGCACATCAATAAGAATTCAATAACAAGCCTTGATAGGACTGACTTGTATTTCTGTACATCGTAAGACCTCTGGTACTGACACCATTCCCAATCGTTAAGTCTCATAGAACTCTAATGGCCGTTCCCACTCAATTAAATACCTAATTGCCTATTAGTTTTATAAAATAAAAGTATTGTTTACAATTTAAACTGTTGACAATTACAGTCAGCTTTGTCTTCGCTATTTGGCATTGATTAACGTCTTTTACGATTCTTGTACAATTTGTTTGCTCAATTATAATCCAATTACCTCTAATATATTTATTACGAATGGAAATTTATTATCTATTATTATCTAGTTCATGTATATATAGAAATAACCTACTTCTTCTATTTTGATTTAGCTGTGTATGTCACTTTTTATATATACTATATATATAATACATATAGAAAATAAAACACTTGCGGCTGCGATATGTAGCAATCAAGAACAGGTGGGATAAAGAGTGCAGTGCACACACAAAAAGAAAAAAATCCAAAAGGAGTAAAATTTTCGGGGATCTCTCGCCCTTCGTCAGTGAGGAGTGAAGGGAGTCTCCCTACCAGTCTGGTACTGCAGAAAGGGCTCAATGGAAGGAGAAGACGATTGGGATTTTCTAATCCTTCTATTGTTGGAAATTGATGCCAGGTCTCAAAGTGGCTTTGAGAATGTGGATATAGGCGCACTCTCTCGTCTTCAGTTGCAAATCTGAAGCCGTGTCGGGAAGTTGTTCAATCACTTGAACTTGGAAAACGTCACTAAAACTCATTAAATGACTCTGATCATGCCTTGCCATGGGAAGTGAGGATTGAGGTTTTAAACAGGATGCTCTGTGGCTATTAATTTTAAGATTTAGGGGCGTAGTACATTTTTCCAACGTAAAAAGCAGGACAAAAATTGCATTGAAGCAGGTAAACACAATTTTCGGGTGTGCACGTTGATGAGGATCTTATATTATGTTATATGTTAAGTGAGTGTGACTAGAGAACGTGTCACATTTAAATTGCCTAAATTATAGATTATAGATATTTCTTTAATTGAGGCAATNAAATTTAAATTAGTATGAATGCTTAAGCTTTATTTCTGACCTAATAAAAAGTTTTAATTACAACAATTGTAAATTAATTTGCCAATTTCATAGATGCAACAATGTCCTAAGCAGTTGACCTGTCTTATTAAAGGGGAAAACAAAGGAAAACAATCTCTTTTATTAATGATAATAGTGTATTTTTTGTATTATTTTTGACCGGTTAAATCTTTATTTTTTATTTTTTTGGCAAAGTTACCCTTCCTCCCCAATAAATTAACTAAATACTAACTATTAGTAAAAGTAACTTACCTTATAAGGCAAAGTTTATAAATTTAGTGAGGGTACATTCATTTTGCTTATGCTCGTTATACTTAATTTTTTAAAAATGAATTTACCTCTCTATTTTGTAAAGATTGTGGTGTTACTTTGTGTTCATGCATGTGTTTAAGTGTGTGTATATATATATATATATATATAAACACATTAAAGAAGAATAAATTTGACAGTTAAATGAGTGTCAAAAATACTCTATTTTAGTAGTATTGGTCTCTAGATGTCTGCTTTTCATTAGAAGCATAAAATACTTGGACTAGAAACAGAGAAAAAAGTGACAATGTGGGCTCTTTATTTTTCCATGTATTAATTCGTAATGTATCATTTGTTTCAAAAATTTTAAAGTCATAAATGTTTCTAAATTGTGACTGCATGCAGCTATCGTTGAAAACACCTTACTCGGCTAAACGTTTTTCCCTGCCAAAATATAAGTTAATTTATTATAAATACCTTATTATTTACAATAAGAATTAAATGTCAAAAATAGTAATTCAATGTAGTATTGATTAAATACTTCCTTTTTCTTAGGTACATACGAATGCTAGATATGGAGTGACGTTATTTTATCAATGAGCCCTTTAATTTAATTTAAAACACAAAGTAAGAGGGGACGAAAAAAAGCGTACAATACATCAATGATATATAAAAAGATGTGTATTTTTTTAATTACGCTTATATAGACGTAATTCGTGTATTTTATTTATATTTGTGATTTATAGAGGATAGAAAAGAACCGTAGAATGAAATAAAAACTTTTGTTTTTAATGAAAATTGAAAAAGGCAGAAAAAAAAAAACCAAAAATTAATTCTACCTGGTAATGAGTTTAAGATTAGTCCATTTAATTTATGAAGTATATAACATAATTTTTTTGTAAAATATTTTACAAATTTTTTTTTCTTGCCTAGAGCTCAAAATTATTTTCAAAATTTAGACAAAAGATGTAATTTTTGTCTAAGTATGTAACTAAATGAATTTTGGAATGATATATGTCCACGCAATCCTAGAGCCTTTTGAATCTTTAAAGCAGCTCTGACTGGTGGGAGATTTGTTGGTTCGGTTTAGTTCACACTCTAGCGAATTGTTTAAGGAATAACCAATAATGATCACAATTAACGTTAAGTGTGACTAGTAACTGTTACTTGTAGCGGTCGACTGTAACATCTTTCGTTAGTCAAGATGAACCACCTAACTCACCAGTATTATGTAAATGTGTATAGTATCCCTGAGAATCGTTCCCTGACCTCTTTACCACCATCACATCTGGCTAACACTTATCAACACTTCCTTAAAACATTCTATTAAAAAAGAAAAAAGGGGCGCCAGGCTAGCTCAGGGGATCCGTACAGGTCTCGCAATCCTGACGCCGCGGGTTCAAATCCCGCCCAGGTCAATCTTTTATTTATAACATAGAAGCTTGTCCTGAGCCATGGGTATTTAAAATGGGGTGACAACCTGTAGATAGCCCCTCCCTCCAACGACCCTAAGTGGTTGCAAGGGAGGCTAACACAGCAAAAAAAAAAAAAAAAAAAAAAAAAAAAACTTCTGAATAATAGTAAACTAGACCTAAATAGCTATAAAAGGAATACAGCTTCAATAATACTAATAAAAAAATAAAAAGCTAATTTTCTAATTAATTTTTTTTGCAATATACTTTTTCCGAAGCATAAAAAAATTCCTTTTTAAAGTAATAGAGGAAAAAATAGAGAACTATCTACTATAAAGCCAATGTGAAAAAAGAAGGTTTTCTTTTAAAATTTCAATTTTCTTCAAATTTGTAAAGGCTACGAACAGCTTCAGATCGATTATTTGATATCATACATTGAAATGTGTATGCCATAAAGCATAAAAAATCACAATTATTGACAAATATATGTTACATAATTTTTCAAACATTTGCCACAAATTAAAAATAATACAAGTTATTATTTGATTCTTTTTAATTATAAAAAATTCACAAATTCCACGCATATTCCTATTCTTTATTGCTTGATGGGTAAAATTTTATGCTAGTACTTCCAATAAAATTAATGTCGTCTCTGTCTTAAATTTATATTGAATAGGACCTACAGTTAGATAATATCACGTTACTTCAAAATATATTATTTTGAAAATATTGAGGAGAAATCTAAGGGGGCTAAAAACATAAATAATTAGCCTACCTATCACACAGAATTAAAATTCAGAATTTATTTACTATATTTTGATAAAAAATTACGTCTCACTGGACCCCATGTAATCTTCCCATGTTTTATTAGAGATGCATGTAAATAAAAGTAAATGAGGACTATTTAACTAATAAGCCGGAGATGAGAGTCAAAAGTTTGTTCTAAAATGGTCAGAGATTTTTTTTTTTGTAGAATGGACTTAACAAGCATTTTACGTAAAAATATTATAGATTTTAAGCTTTTACACTAGTTATTTCCAAAAAGTTATAGTAAATATAATATTGACTAACACATTGGAATTATAAATTTTTATCTAACTGTAAACCCATTTAAATACCAAAATATACGTCTACATTTTAAAATAAGAAACCCCGCCCAACATTCGAAATTACATTCCTAAATATATTTCTTAATTTAAAAGGAGAGTTTTTTTTTTTGCCGTAGATATTATTATTAGATGATTTTAGTTGGGGTTCGGTCAAGGTAGATACAAAAAAATTTGTGTTTTTTGGATCTACCTTGACCGAACCCCAACTAAAATCATCTAAGTATATTTCTTAATATGCTTTATTTTCAGAATAATAATAAATCATAAATAGATAATTGTACTTAAACCTATTATGCTACATATATTTTTATTGTAATTAATATTTAAATTCAACCGGAGAGTTTTTGACCCTAGAGATTATAACTAGAGAATTTGTTAGTCAAGGTTGATTAAAAAAAAATACAGAAAAAAAAAGAATGTATTTTTTATTGTTAGCCGACATTTCCAAGCCATTGTCAGGGCTATCATGAAGATGAGAAGGGACATGATGTCACCTGGATAAAATGTTCATGACCTTTTAAATAGTATTTTTTGGATCAACCTTGACCGAACCCCAACAAAAATTCTCTATTAACATTTAAAATTTAGGTCCACCCTCGAACCCCCCTTTCCCCCAACTGATTTCAACTATTAACAAACTCATCTTCCATTTAACATTTGACTTAAATCATTGAATAGTAGGAAACCTATCCCTCGCATAAGGGATGATACTGGTGATGCAGGTGGTAGCGTTAATCGATGTTGGTGACACGCAGAAAATCCCCATTGTGCAGATAGGAAGCGGTGACGAGAATAAAGAGACACGGGTATTGAAGGAAGGTGTCATGCCATGTTGCGTGAAGTATACCATACTGAACTTCGTACAGTCCACGGACAGCCATCCTTCTACGAGGTATGTTCGTGAAATGGCTTGTCTTTCAGCGCTATCTGCTCAGGCATAAAATATACCTATGCTGAGAGTAAGATAATTTTTACGTCACAGTATTGTTAAATCTTACATATATATTTCTTTATTATTTAATATTAATTGAATAGATAATTAAAAAT
>KZ806958.1:864540-885663 GCA_000696205.2 Oncopeltus fasciatus | reverse complement strand
AATATTATTAATAATAAATAATAATAAAATGTTGCGCTCTAAAAATGTTTAAACTGTCCAGAAAATTATATGTTCTAATTTACTCAATAGGGTATGCTACTATCCTGGGTCACTGTGCACACTTCTTCTTAAATAAATGGAATGCGTACTACATGGTATATCTTATATCGGGAAGAGATAGAGTGAATGAGGGATAGAAAGAGAGTGAGAGATAGAATGAGAGGGATGGAATGGAAGGTGAGGTCGCTGCTGCCTTCTTACTTTGAAGGATACATTAGCAGTAGTTAAGCTGTGCATCAGGAATATCTTAAGGATAAACCAGTGGCCTTCCTAGTTATTAAAAAAAATAATAAAAATTAAATGTTTTTAAAAAATTGCAGATTAGAATTTGCAAGGAATTATTAATTAGGGAGCAAGGGGAGTTAAGGACAGTGTTAGAGATAGGGGGGTAGAGAGAGAGAGAGAGATAAGAAGAAGAAGGGAGGGAAAAAGGAAAAGAGAGAGGATGGGAGAGAGGGAGAAAGAGTGAGAGAGAAAGAGAGAGAGAGGTTGAAAGAGAACTTATGCAGAACTGAATAGCAAGAAAATACATGCATTCTTATGAAAGAAAAAGATAGAGAAAAATGTGAAACACTAAAGCAGTGCAATAATGATTATAAGAAATATTATCACATGCACTCTTACCCAAATACATATGCAATTTGTCTTCATATATTTATATTTAAAGTTACTTACAATTTTCATGTTTATAAACTTCACTAAGAAGTAAATACTAAATTTTGGCTATGCAAAAAACGAAAATTTTTTTATGTGCAAAGTAGAAAATGACAATATTCTGCTAATGTATGTTATCAAATAAGTAAAATAAAATCACCTCTTCAATCATTCTTTGAAAGAAGAATAGAATAAATATTAAGAAATACATTTAAATATAAACTTATTATATATATTTTTGATAATATTTCTTTTCTCAGTCTCTCTTTTTGGCTATGCTAATAACTAGTATTATTTGCAACCACTATAGATAAAGATACGATAACTTGGGAAAATAAAAATAAATTCACTCATCATTTTGCATTTAATATGTATTAAATGCTTAAGAATAATATCTAAGAGGGTAAGGATTGGTCGTCTTGGGGAAATTTGTGAAGGGTTGAATGCGAAACATCCCATAGAGCGTGTGATTGGCTAACTGGAGTCGTGACGTCGAATGTCGTAAGATCTCTTCTTCCGAACGGCTCCCCACACAAGCTGAGCTATCTTCCCTCTGGGGCATCTTTTATTCACAAATCCTAACCAGAAAGTACAGTAGTCCTCATCTTATACAAAGTAAAATATCAAATACTGGATTTCATCTACTACATTCTTTTTAATAAGTGAAGTATAATCATCATAAAAGGTTTCAAATTTGTGAATCCATTGAATCTTTTATGTTGTCAGATCCTTCGAAAATATGCTTTGTCAGTTTCTCAATGGTAGCTTTAAGTGGATACGAGGGTAAACGAACTTCAGGTCGTTCCAAACTGGAGATCACAAATAAATTTAAAAAATAAACAAAGCATGAAGCGCTGCATACATCTTATCTGCCCCTATTGGGCAGACTTTTATGGGAAATAGAGGCAGCCCATTGTCATGCACGGTACGTGATAATAAAGGGCTTTAATCTGCAGATAGCTCATTCCTCGTGACCCCAAGGAATTGCCTGCTAAAGTGCAGATCTTAGATACTGACTTAGAAGAAGTCCTTGAAAACAGCATTGCAGAACAGTTACTAAAACTGTGACTGTTCACCTGACCTCGAAGTCAGTAAACATCTCCGCTCATAGATATTTATGACTGGACTATTCACCGTTAGTTTTCAAGAAGAGAGTCTTGTCAATGTCTACGTTATTTCTAACAGTTCACAGTCACATAGTACTGCACACAATACTGCAACCATTTTCTCTTTTTAAAAAAGTAAACGTTAAAGAAAATTAAATATTGACTTGTTGAGTTATTTTAAAAAGTATTCACAAGTAAAAAAGTCTATTTTTTTATTAGTTTAAGTATTAACCTTTTTGTAGTTTTAATTATCTAAACATTGAAATCGGAACAAGCTTAGAAGCTAAAGAAGCTAGCTCTTAACCTAAGAAATCCGTTCCAGGATGTCAGTTTTGGTTCGAATCCCACTCTAAGCTGGTTCTGCTGAGATATAAAAGCCTGCTAGGTGGCATGGGTGTTTAGAATGTGGGAAATTTTTCAAATGGAATCATTATTGACGGTAGAAGTTTTCATAAGAAATACTGAAAAGTTCATCTATGGATGATGTTTTTTACTGATTTTTACTTTGATCCTTAGCCTGATAATAAATTTTAAAAAATTCACCTTTTTGAAAAATGAAAACCTTTTCTTCAAATCAGTACACGTTTTAATGTTTTAAAAATTACTAGTATTAAATTTTTCCCCTACACAGAATGATATACATAAATTTCGCAGGAATACACAGTTCTAATACTTAAGAATTGAAATTGAAATTTGAGTAAAAAGAGCGAGATTCCTTTCATTTAAAATTATATATATATATTGCGTAAAAGTAACTTTTTTAAAGGTAATTTGAGAAGAATTCAAATTTCAGCATTCAATTTACTAAACTTACAGGAATAAAGAATCTTTTATTAGAACCTATGGCGCAGCTAGAGCATTGACAGCGCACTTAAGGGAGGGGGGAGGAGGATACTCGTGACTTTAATGACATCTTGAAGAAGAGTAGTGAATCTGAGATGACTTAACTACCCTCATCCGTAGTTATCAACCCCTAAGTCTATCACTTTTGAAGGAGAAGTCAAACTCCAGGAATAGGTTATGCAGGGAGAAATGAGTGGCCAGCCTGACCCCGATCCTCCAGGACTTCCTTGTTCCCGCGCTACTTGGGGCAGTAGGTCGCTGCCGAGCTCCGTGCGTGTCTTAGCGAATTCCGATGTAGTTCACCTTTTTTCAATGGGGTGGTTTCTGGAAAAGAAATCCTTATATCTGCACTTAACTGATTGATGAGAGCAAGTGTCTGATACAGATAACTAATTTCGAAGGATATGGTAATATGATATATTTTCCAGACTTATGTGACTCCACGTTTTCTAATAAGTACCTAAACGGTTAGGGTGTTAACAGATTTAAAAATTAACTTAATAACTACATTAATATTTCTTAAAAAATTACCTAATTANATCATCATTATGTGTAATTTATTACTACCGTGTAAGGGTAAAATTTAATTCTTGTAATTTTTAAAACGTGTACTGTTTGAAGAAAAGGTTGTAAAGGCTTTCATTTTTTAATAATTTAAGTACATAATTTAAATTAAGTAAAAAGTGTATAATAAGGTTCTCTTACAATTTGATACGTATCATGGCACAATTTTCTTTATTTTTACAACAGGAATCTGCTCGTGCTAATGTCAGAGTGTCTGTTTGGAATCTAATTTTTCAACAATTAAATTTTACGAAATTTTTAGTGATAGCGATAAGTTATAGTGATCCCTTCTATTACACTTTCTCCGAGGTGTACTATCAAATTTCCTTATATCTATTTGAACTTCCCATCTGTACGAAACATGGGGAAATACGGTAAATGAAGTTTTGCAGGAAGGACTTTTTAAAAGAAAATAACGGTCTATTGGCTAAGAGTACTGGTAAAAAGTAAATAAACATTTAATGTGATAACGATATCCTTATCAGAAAACATACTAGATAGAAGAAGATGGGGGTAAAGAAAGTGATAAGAAAAGACGGATTACGTTGTTATACCATCACCATCATCATTAGCATCTTCCTTTAAGTAAAACATTTTTACGCCTGTGATCTCTCATACATGAAGAAAATGAATATACAATAAGTATATAGATATATGTGTCCTTATATGCACGGTATTGTTCCTTTTCACGAATGAGGATCGGAGAAGATTAAGATAAAACTTCTAAAAGTCAGCTGTTAGAACATAAAAAAAACAGTTCTATTCCTTCAGAATTTTTTGTCGTACTGAAAAGTTCTCTGTTTTGAAAAAAAAAACAAAACAACAACTAATCACACATAAATTGTTGATTTTCTGACATAATTTTTTAAGGCTATTCAAAAGAGAACACAAGGAAATATGTAGTTAAAAAGGACAAAATTATTGTGTTGGTGATTCTTAGATGATATTGATGACATTTACCATCAAAGGATAAGTCATCTAATATCCCATTGGATAAAGATGAGTAAATGGCTATTCATTTGTTTTTGCTAGAAAGATTCCTTAGTGGACCGTTTAACGAGCAGGTTAGTTTTCTTAGTTCTGAATGCGCGTGCAAATTTCATTAGAGAAATTCCATCCGACAGACCAAATCCAACGCAAGCCGATGCGGTCAACCGAGAATTTCTGCTTCCCTTCACAGTGATTGTCAATCACAGCTCCAGCTTTCACTCTTGATTTGAGAAACTCACCCCATGGAACTCATAAAAACCAACAGAAAGTAATTCATTTTGATAATGACAATTTTCTCGGTTAGTGGCTAATATCAAACTAAAAGCAATTTTTCCTGAGAAATCGCAGACCTTCCTTTCAAGACCGAATCCCCAAGTGATTCCTTGTAATGCCGCCCCTCGTGGAGGGAAACATAATTCAGAAAAATAAGAAATAAAAACAATTCAGTCAATATATGCTTTTGAGCAATACTTTTTTTATTTATTTATACAGATTAAATAGTGAAACTTAAGTGACATAAAAAAGAAAAAGGATGGCAAGAAAGAAATTTTAGGATGAAATTAAAGATTCTAAATTAGTCAAAATTTTGTTCAATTGGGAAATTGCTAAACTAGTGGAATGTTTAAACCAAATTTTACCATTAAAAAAGAAAAGAAAAATTATGGAATGGCACTGAGGGTTTAAATTTCAGGAGGCCACATTTCAAATTATAGAGGTAACGATTGGCCTTTGATCGGAAGCAGCTTCTAAGTGAACTAAAAATTAATTTGTCTATATCCTAAGGATAACAAAGAAAATGTTTAAGTTACCAGATGTGACAAACATTTATCATGGACTATTAAGTAACATATTTACGGGCTTTGATGAAATACATAAAATGCTCTTGAAGTATCTAAAACTATGAAGAGAGAAAAAACCTATCTTCAGTGACTGAAGTCAACGTTACTTCATTTTGTCCCAGCTGACGCAGGAATAGATAAGTAACTGTACGCGGATAGTAACGTCGCTCCAAGGCACTAAGGTTGAAGATATTGTATTGGAATCTATAAATGACGTCGAGCCTTCACAAGTCAACGTTTCTGAAGTTAACGTTACTTCATCTTGTCCCAGCTGACGCAGGAATATATGAGTAACATAAGGTACTAAGGGTTGAAAATAATGTATTGGATGACCTAGGCATCTATAAATGACGTAAAGGCTTCACAAGTCAACTTTGCTGAAGTTAACGTTACTTCATCTATAGTCGAGGCTTCACAAGTAATCCAAAACCTATTACAATCTAATCTCACATTTATCATTGAATACAGTAGCTCCTCAAAATTCCTAGATATTAACTGATATTTCTTCTTAAGTTATGTAGATGGGTTTCAATGATTTGTTTAAGACTGCTTTAAAAATATTGTTTTCTTGTTTCTGGCTCATGCAGGTTAGAGTCTTTGGTTTAGAAACACAGAGTTTTAAAATTCCCTTCATGTTTTTGTGTTCTCTACCGAATAATAAGAGAACTCGTTCTGCAAATAACTCAGAAAATTACATCGTTATTAGTTCTGTAGGAGTGGTGTGGGTCTTCAGTGTCCAGAGAGATGAAGGAGCATAATCTGGGAGAGCCATTCCTGCGGAAGGAACTCTTCCCACAGACAACGTTCCTTTTTGATCCTTATCGCAGGTCCTCAGGAGCAGGCTGACATAACTGTCTGAGAACTGTTGCGCAAAGGGGAAGCGGCTTACTTGAAGGGACGCTGACCTCAGGACATACAGGTCTGCAGACAGTCGAGAATTCAGTTTCACAGAGAAGGATCTCTGTCATCAACTGATTGATAGCCTTAACGAATAGGTCATGGAGAAGTGCGACTGATATGAAATATTTCTGAAGATCAAGGTTTAAAGATGGATCCATAGGCAAAATAAATAAACAGTACAACCCAATATTAGCAGATATTCCTCGGAAAATCATGCTATTTTATTTTCATGTTTATCTCTGACGATAGTCATAGTATAGCACTAAGGCTTTTTATTTTTTTCAGATTTCATAAATTCTTCAAGTATAATTAAAAATATAGTAATTGATAGAAATATATTAATAATGCAAAGGCTTTAGGGCATTCATTTTAAATAAAAGAAGCATATTACGCATATTGGTTTTCTTCTACAGGCCGTTGAATGTATTTATTAATGATTGAAATCTTTCAAGAGGAGAGGGTTTAGAGAAAAATCAAATTGAATTATCGTGTATACCTTCGTTATTATATGTGTCACAAAAAAAAAATTAATAAGCACAATGGATATTAAAATATAATTTTTAGTTATAAACATAATTTTTGTAGAGGTACTTAATCCCACATTATTTTTTAACAATTAATGCAAGGGAATAGAATTAAAAAAACTGTCTTAGCTCAAACCCGATTGAGCAAGATATCTTGCTATCCGGGCGGGCGTGTTAGCCTTTTATACCACCATTACTAGACAGATAACTTATTAAATTCCCCGTAACTCATACCGGGAGTCTAAACCTCCAAGAAAGACGAATACATCGTCTTCTGCTCGAAGAAGCTGAAATTTGTCAAGCAATTTATTACACTCTTATTATTTTACTTTTATTTCTTTTATAAATATTATTTTTCTTGTGGTATTTAATACCACTTTATTTTAAAACAATAAATACAAAGGAATAGAATAAAAATCTATCTGCCTCAGCCGGGGCTCGAACTTGGATCTCCTGCTTTCCGGGCCGGCGTGCTAACCGTTTACACCACCGAGACTAGACAGATAACTTATTAAATTTCCCGCACTCGTACTGGGAGTCTAAACCTCCGGCCCGGATAGCAGGAGATCCAGGTTCAATTCTGAGGCAGTCAGATGTTTTATTCTATTCCCTTGCATTTATTGTTTAAAACTTTTAGTGTTTATATTATATTTTACGAAAGACACATGAAAAGGAAGACACATGAAAATGAAGATTGAAAGCCTCCCTCCACCATTTATTTAGACTTTGAATATCCTATTACGTCCTAAGCTAGATCTGTTTCCTACCGTTGCGTGTGAGGGCATTCCTCTTTTCCGTGAGATCCGTGTGAGCACTTCCAACATAACACTCTCCCGAATGTAAGTTGATGGTTTGAAGTGCAACTCATTCACTTTCTGCCAGGAGGAACAGTCCGTTCGGGGTTTGTTGTGGCTTGGCGCAGTCGTGTCTGGCCAGTGTACTCTAACGATGCGGCAAGTGGTCTCGAAACCGCTTCACGTAAGCGGGGGATCGTGCGAGATTCTTCAGGCCAATCCTCGTTCCTTCATGGCCAGATATCATCATCCCGAAGCTCATCATTTCTCTTCGTCATTCATGCCGGACTACAAATACAAAAGAGGAGTCCTCCAATTTTGTGGTTTCCAAATTTTATGGAAAACATATTTTTAGGTGAAAAATGTAATTCTATGCCATATATATTTTTAAAAAATTGTAAAAATAAAGAAATATATTTGATAAAATATTTAAGAGTACAATTTCGACTGTTATCCGAGGCTTCTTACATTTAAAATATAAATACAAAGTTCATTACTTTGGTTTTATTGAAAGTGGACGAGGAAAAATTGTTTAGTCATGAAATAACCATCTAATGTAATAAAAAAGGAGAGTTTTTTTGACTGTAGATATTAATATTAGATGATATTAGTTGGGGTTCGGTCAAGGTAGATCCAAAAAAAAAATTTTTAAAAAGTGTATTTTTTAAAAAGATTACTGGCCAACGTTTCGGCTTAGATTGTAAGCCATTTGACAATGGAAATGAGAACTTAGGGACAGGACGTCCTTTCTCATCTTCATGATACGCAGCCCTGAAGATGGCTTACAAAGTAAGTAAGCCGAAACGTTGGCAGATAATCTTTTAAAAATATACACTTTTTTTAAAATTTTAAATTTTTTTTTTTATCTACCTTGACCGAACCACAACTAAAATCATATAACATCTAATGTAATTTTTAAATATTAAATTACGCCTCTAAAAACCGATTGATTTTGGTGCACCCTTCCAACTTGGTAATTTCTTTTTGAAAAACCGCTCTCACCTTTCTCCACATGAAGTACCTCACTACCAATCATCAAACGCTTTTTTTTTTTTAGTATGCCACTAGCACAAAACTCTTTCTAATAAGTTCTTCCGACAAAACTGGTATTGGCATGGACATTGGCTCATGCATAGATAAACAAAATATTCTGTTAATGTTAATCTGTATTTATTGAACCATGTTCCGCTATGGCCGATCACCGATTCACTTCTGCTATTACACCGATATTTTGGAGCACTTTTTTTTTTTTATAAATATGCTTTCATCAAGTATCCTCTTCTGCATTTTCTTCTCTTGTGTAATATCGGGTATTTCTGAAGTGCCTTAAATATCGTTTCTTAATTATTTAATAACACCTATGAAATAATGTATAGATCATATGAAATGAAATAATAATAATGAGATAAATATTATTTTTTGTGGTATTTAATCCCACGTAAATTTTACTAATTATTAGTGCAAGGGAACAGAATAAAAACTCTAACAGTCCCAGCCAGGACTCGAACCTGGATCTCCTGCTATACGGGCCGGTGCGTTTACCAATTATGCTACGGGGGCCAGTCTGATAAGTTAATAAATTCCCCACACTAGTGTCGAGAGTGTTTTCGACGAATATATCGTCTTATGCTCGGAGGAGCTGATATTGTCAAGCTGTTTCAATGACTCTCGTTATTAATTTTATTTTTTATTTTTATAAATATTATTTTTTGGAAATCCCACGTAAAGTTTAACAATTTTTAGTGCAGGGTAACAGAATAANAAAATAAAAATAAAATTAACTATAAACACTTATTTAGCAGAATATCCTATAGTTATTTGCTTATTCTTCGTTCTTAACTCTTTACCATGGTGGGTATTATATTGTTAAAGGACGTAGGTGTGTACGTGAACTAGCAGGAAGATGAGGAAATTTTGTTTCACCGTAAAGTTGTTTTAGCTTAGTGACATGAAAGTCTCTTTGCATGATTATAAGATAATTTTAGTTGGGGTTCGGTCAAGGTACATCCAAAAAAATACAAATTTAAAAAAGGTGTATTTTTTTAAAAGATTATCTGCCAACGTTTCGGCTACATTGTAAGCCATCTTCAGGGCTATCATGAAGATGGCTTACAATGTAAGCCGAAACATTGGCAGATAATCCTTTATTAAAAAATACATTTTTTAAATTCATCTTAGTATTTATCTTTCACTCTCCTTTTCAACATTTTCCTTCCTTGTTCTTTTCGAAAATTGAGACTAAAGTACTTCTTTGATCTCGTATAAGTGCATCTTCAATGGAGGACTTTGCTCACGCAGGCCGAAAGTTGTTTCAACAGTAGCCGGCTTTTCCAGTTGGGAAATTTGCTGGAACTTGTGATATTTCCGAGGATGCTTCAAAATATCCCATTCCTCCTGACCCAAAGGGGCTCAAGGATCCTGCCCTGCTCCCACAAGTCTGAATCCCACACGTCGCCCACTGCGAAATGTCAAATCTCTTTCGTCACAGTTCTCGGACATTCCCAGGTGACATTTCCACATTTCGCTGGGAGCGGTGTCGACGGAATCAGGACTTCCCGGGAAATACTACACCAGGCCTTCAACCGCTTAACCAAAGAAATTTTAAAATCCCATTTAAATGTCAGCCGACAAGTGATAAGTAGCTCTCTGTTATCTAGCTTATTTCATAATCAATCCAGTTTGAACATTTCTACAGGGCGAATTGAACATTGTCCATGCGAAGCGCAAGGGAGTGACTATATATATAGGCTAACTGTACAACTATCTTGGAACAAGAAATTTAATTCTCTAGAATATCAATCAATAATTACTTCAAAGCGGCAATTGTTAAAAAGTCAACTCTTTTACTATAACAGCAAGCTGTCTACAAAAATTCATGAAAATTTCATAAGTTTTAATAGACTTCGAGAAACTAGTGTTTCTTTTGCGGACCTTTAATTTTTCGCTACATTCATATCCTTCATAAATTTAATTGCTTTATAATCATAGAATTTCTATGCAAAAATATGAAGATTTCTCATTTAAGACCAATGAACATTAGAAAGCAAAGTGGGTAAGCTACTACCTTTATTATGCATTTTCATAATGTGCTTTCCTTAAAGCTATTTTAAAATTTGAAAACTCTAGAAAATAAATTTTACACCTTTCTGTTCTAGAAATTTTGGTAATATATTAATAATAACAAAGGCATTAACGATTATTAAATTTTCCTATGAACCTACTCAAACAATTTCCTACAAAAATGAATTTATTGATGTCTGAAAAGAAAAATAGCTAACTGGTTTCAGTATATTAACAATAAGGAGTACTACCCAATCATCAGACTTACAATCTTAAATATTACTTTTTATACTTAGAGTTTTTATGTTGGGGTTCAGTAAAGGTAGATTAAAAAAAATACAAATTTTTAAAAATGTGTATTTTTTTTAAAATTATCTGACAACGTTGCAGCTTACATTATAAGCCATCTTCAGGGCTATCATGAAGGCAAGAGGGGACGTCGTGCCCCTAAGATCACATTTTCATTACGATAGTGTCATGAAATAGTGTCGAGAAAATGTGATCTTAAGGACACGACGTCCCCTCTCGCCTTCATGATAGCCCTGAAGATGGCTTATTATGTAAGCTGAAATGTTGGCTCATAATTTTAAAAAAAAACACATTTTTTTTTAATTTGTATTTTTTTTGTTGGATATACCTTGTTCTTACCTCAAGAAAAAAACGTCAAATAATAATATCTACGGTCCAAAAACCTCTCCCTTTTATAATCATTTAATTTTAACGTTACAACTTACGTAACTTACACATGCCATGCATACTTATTAACTTAGAACTTAAATGCTTTTGTCTCTACTTAACATAACCATTTTAACATATTATTAAAATTAAGAAATAATAGTAAATTGAACACAGGGATGAAAGCACATCGAACAAACCGGGGTCCACTCAGGACTTTTGTGACAAAGAAGAAAAATATAAAGGAATTGCATATTAAATTTAACTCAAGTACATTTTTAAATTTCACACGGCTTGTAAAAATTTGTTACGGAATTATTAATATTGAAGTTGGTGATATTTTTGTCACAGATATCAGACTGGGAAGACTGAAGACTGAGTGCACTGATTGATTAATGCTTAGTATAAATATTTAAAAGTAAATTTCATTATTTAACAATTTTTTAGTGCAAGAGAACATAATAAAAATCTACCTTTCCCAGCCAGGACAGTTAGATATTTAATAACTTATCAGGCTGGTCCTGGTAGCGTAAATGGTAAATGCACCGGCCCGGATAGCAGAAGATCCAGGTTCGTGTTCTGGCTGGGACTGTTAGAATTTTTATTCTGTTCCCTCGCATTAAAAATTGTTAAAATTCACATGGGATTATATACCACAAAAAATAATATTTATTCATTATTTAACATTCGTCATATTGATTAATGTGGATTATCTGGCTTTGAGGCATTTCAAAGATTCGTTAATAATATATCAATGCCAGATTCACTGTTACGTAAATTTCCCCAATAAATTTACGTGAACTCTTTTGATATTTATAGATATCCTTGCGGAACTAGTTCAGCCCGTCTCGGAGTGACAGCTGTNTCTCATCTTCATGATAGCCCTGAAGATGGCTTGCAATGTAAGCCGAAACGTTGGCAGATAATCCTTTATTAAAAAATACATTTTTTTTAAATTTGTGTTTTTTGGATCTCCTTGACCGAAACCCAACTAAAATCATCTAAGAATAATATATACCGTCAATAAACTCTCCTTTTGAATTTACACTAAAATTTGGCTATAATGTCACATAAACATTCTCACCCAAAAGGAGCGTAAAATGTACCGAATATGTTATATTATAGATACCTAACTACCAAATAAAATTCACTTCTAGTTAATAGTTGTAAATGAATCTAGCTATTAGTTATATTCAGAGCTTTAATGTACATTTTATCTTTTGTTCTACTGAGTTCGAAAACTTCATATTTTGAATAGTCATGAAGAAATGAATTAAAGTGAATAGTCGTCCTCCTAATCCGATTTGACAGATGTCTCCTGATTTATGGAGGTTATAAATAACTCACTCCCAAAAGAAATAGTTAAATTATAGCAAAAAAAAAAAAGATTTTTTTCTGTTAAATTAATAAATTATCTTAAAGTAATGAAAAAATTGACTATATTTCCTTTATAACGAAATTCCCTTAACTACCCTTTACTAACGACCGTTCTCGATTAATAACAAATTAACATTCCTTAGTAAAAAATCGTACATTAAATAGTGAACGTCAAAATAATAATAATAACAATATTTTTGTGAAAGCTATAGTGTAAATAATAATAAACATAAATAGATATAAATGCGCAAACACGCATAAATACACACGCGCGCGTGCACTTGTGTGTCTGTAAAGGACAAAATCATTATCCACTATTATACTGTAAATAACCTCTGAGTATGACCAAATCCTGTCAGTGATATATCATTCGTACAAAGGACATGAGTAATCAATAAGACTTTTTTATTTACTCAAAATTTACAAATGTAATGACTACATCCCACTAGAGGCCTTCTTACGCAGAGAGCCTTTTCTGAAGTGTTCATTTGATAAGAGAAAGTGTGTGGACAGAATTTCGGGGTTTCTTTTTTTTTTTTTACCTTTCATCAATATTGAATTTGCCTTGTTACAGGTACATGTTAGAAGAAAAACATCAAGATTATTACAATCAGAAGCACAAAGAGAACTAAGTGAATTTTTTGAGAACCAAACTTTAGATTCATGAGTTGTTAACGCGTGCAATGATGCTGACTGAAGAATTAATCATTTCATTGAAGAATAATTGTTGCTCGACTTCATGATGACAAATCCTTATCCTGAAGATTAGAATCTAATCTTGGGTTGATATGGCGAAGAGGATTTACAAAAATAGATGAAGACTTAGAAGAGTGGAAGACTCGTTTGTCGAGTACGAATCCGTGAAACGGTCTCATCATGTACTTCAGGCGTAGGTGTTTGATGACCAACTGCAGTTCCATATTCGCATTGGCACAACTGAACTCTTACGAAGTTGTAAACCCTTTCTTGCACAGTCGTTATCAGAAATAAGGCAGGGATACTTTAACGAGCGGCGGTCCAGCTACACAATAGCGGAGCAGACAATGGCCGTTACAGAAGTAATGAAGTCCTGGAGAACAAGGAAGTGGTCGCAGGATTCGATCCGGAGGTCTTTCCCGCTGACCGCAGCTCTGGGAAAGCGGCAGGACATGGACCAAGATAACTCTTCTATCCGCCCCATTTTCACCCTCACGCTTGTCTCAAATGTAGGCATTTCTTCTGCTGGAGCTAACTCTTTCAATGGACTTGAAAAATTTATTTTCCCACAGTCCTGTACTAACAAGATGTTATGTGTTACACTTAATTATTTATATATTACATTCTGTTAAAAATAAATAAAAACATTGTGTAATTTGATGACAATGTTTAATAGAAAATAAATGACATTAATGAAAGACACTTGAGGAAAGGAGATGACCAGTGTCACCACTCTCAATGTTACACTTTAAGATTCGTAAAATTAGGAATACAAAATTGAAAAGAACATTTTTCCATATTCATAACTTTTTCTTCTGAAATATTTTTTATGCAATAAGCGATCTATGAAACCGAATAGCCACGTTTCATATGTCTTTTATACTGTTATTTAAAAAAAGTTAGAGTGAAATTTGTTGTTCCTATAAGTAATGCTACGCGGTAATGGTAATGCTCCACAAGGTCTACTGTCAGCAACCCTTTTTTAGGTTATTTCTAGTTAAAATTTTGTAGAGAGCGAGACTCGAACGCACAACGCTAAGCATGAGTGATTCAAATGGATCCTAAAGTACTAATCCGACACCAAAAATACTTTTAAAATTCAAGAATTTTATCCACTTTTGTATTTATCCTTATTTAACAGGTAATTTATAAAGGCATAAGATTATGAAATTATTCTGATTCCTTTAATTGAAATAAAATTCTTAAATTTTTTTTATGCATACCACAATAATACGTTATACAATATATATTTTCTCCACTCAAGTAAATAGGTTTTATATATATGTCCCCTCTCGCCTTCATGATAGCCCTGAAGATGGCTTGCAATGTAAGCCGAAACGTTGGCAGATAATCCTTTATTAAAAAATACATTTTTTTTAAATTTGTGTTTTTTGGATCTACCTTGACCGAACCCCAACTAAAATCATCTTAGAATANTATATATAAATTTAAAATGCTATATAATATATCAAGCCATTGATGTTCCACCAGATTTCAATAAATCACACTGTTTTGCCAACATTAAAAGGAGTTAATCAATAATAGGTGACGTCAGTAAATATCAATGTCATGTATAACTTCAATGTTATGAGGAATATCTGCTCCAAGTTGAAGGTGGATGGTACAAAGTACGCAGGAGAGTTTCTTGTACTGGCGAGGACACATCCTGGGGACAGTGACCCGGACAGCTGCTTTCCATTCCTGCCTGCGAATTAGTAGGGATCTCACACTGTTTGAGGTGGGCGGTCAGCACCGTCGGAAAGGAGGGGGAAGTACTGCCCGAGCAAGCGGAGGCGTTTCCTTCCTTGTACCTCAGGTGAATTATACCATACACAAGGTCCATATATCATGATTCCTTTAGAAAGTGACTTATCTCATATACGAGGAGTGAAAAAAATGATAAAAAAATAAAGGACCCTAATCACTTTCACTATATTTTCTCTTTTTTTTTTTTTTTTTTCGTTCCTCTGGAAGGTCCTGGAACAAAAAATGCCGCTGATGAGACGAGGAAGGCCAGTGAAGTAACGTCCTCCCATTACTGAAGATGACCTGTGGGTGATGAACCGTGTGACGTAACGTCTAGTCTTGGAGCTGACTGCTGTAACCGATCGTTGTAAGATCGATCTGGACCCCACAAGACTTCTTTTTGACGAAAGTGCTTTAAAGAAATACGTGCATTCACAGTTTCTTGATATATCCGTGCCTAATCATACGTTAATCAAGTGAAATTTATCATACAAGGATATACATCATTGTATATCACACAATCTGATATCTCACAGCTGACGTAGATCTAATGTATGATTCATGCTCTGGACAAGATCATTTACTTAAAACTCGCAGTAATTAGCTATTTTTCCTAAATATCATCAAGGAAGTCTTCCTATCCACTTTGGTGTCTCCATATAATGTTTATAATATTTCTTAATAAAAATCCTACAAATGAGTGACTAAATGTTTAAAAAGTTTTTATAAATAAGTTATCTAAATGCGCTTTTTAAAAATGTTAATACTAATTTCTGTAATTGAGTACATTTCGGTAAAGCATCTCACAAGCCCTTTAATGATTTAAATCCTATTAGAAAGAGGAAGGAATAAAAGGCAACCAGAAAAAACACTTAATTAAAAAATAACATAACATTATCAAAATAAAATATTTAAATCTATCTCATATGTCTACAATTAAAATGTGTAGTCTTATAGAAAGTAGAAGATGGAAAATAAAATATGATGATCCAAATCATGATGATAATTGTGGTAATGTAATCCGACATTTCATTATTAATTTGAATCGTACAGGGAGCTAGAAAAAAAAAACTCTCTACCTCAGCGGGGAATCGAACCCGGGTCCCCACTATCCGAGCGGGTTCGATCCCTGGCTGAGGTATAGAGTTTTTTTTTCTAGCTCCCTGTACGATTCAAATTAAAATATGATAAAATTTATATTCTGTAATTATTTCAATAAAATCTGGCACTAGGAACTGTGTAAATTAAACAGACTTCCAATGTTCTATTATTTATTTTTTAATTAAGTGTTGCTTCCCTTCCAACCACTTAGTGTCATGGAGGGAGGGGATATCAATAGGTTGGCGCCCCCCCCCCCCTATGTTTAATTAAAGACGTATATCAATAATATAAGTATCATTTGATCAATCAATTACGTTGAGGGAAGAAAGTTCATTCACTAATACAAGCTTTATATGAGAAATAGGAGCGAGGAGATGGAAAATTCGTCACTCTATGTTTTAATCTTAAAGATATTTCTTAATATGGGTTATTCTCAATGGGAACCTATCATGTTCATCATATAATTATGAGCCTACTATGTTTGGTCTTTCCTGCCATTACCCCTTATAATCTAATTTGAATTTAACAAGATTTTTATTCAAATATTTTAGGTTTTACTACAATGATTTTCAAATAAATGATTAAATTAAATGCAATTCTGAAGCTGAAATATAGTGCATAACAACATATTTCAATGAAAACCGATAGCGTTAATACATATATTTAAACTTACTCTGATGATTATTATGGTTTTAATATATTAATTAAAAACTTTCAATAAATCAATCCAAGAAATCAATCGCTAAAATATTACGTGAAAGACTACAGGGTTTAAACCATAATATTAAATGTGAATGTAAAAGGACTCAGGACATATTTCTCTAGAAAGATGGATGGGGGGAGGGTGCAGGATGTGGAGAGATTTCTCTGGAGTGGGGGCAGGACTCGGACCTGGCGCACTACCTGTTCCCGAGTAGGACACTGGGTCAGAGCCACCTTCTCTTTCGGTGCAGACACACCCAGCGCATATGCTGCTTCCAGCCACGCCCAGCCAGCGTACCCCCCAGACACCGCCTCTACCCGAATTCTTCAGGATGCTTCAGAGCAGCTGCAAGAGGACAACGTCTAGATAGTGCCATCTATATCCCCTCCCCATATTCCAGTCTGAGTCTCCTAGCCATGCCCAGCCAGAGTACCGTCCAGACACCGCCTCTACCCGAATTCTTCAGGATGCTTCAGAGCAACTTCAAGAGGACAACGTCTAGATATTGCCATCTATATCCCTTTCCCATATCCCAGTCTGAATGCTCTAGTCATGCCCAGCCAGAGTACCTTCAAAACATACATCAGTTCCAGTATGCTTGTTCCAGCCACGCCCAGCCAGCGTACCCTCGAGACATCACCTCTATCCGAATGCTTCAGAGCAGCAGCTTGAGGACAACACCTAGATATTGCCATCTATATTCCCTCCCCATATCCCAGTCTGAGTCTCCTAGCCATGCCCAGCCAGAGTACCATCCAAACACACATCAGTTCCAGTATGCTGTTCCAGCCACGACTAGCCAGCTTACCCTCGAGACATTACTTCTACCTGAATGCTTCAGAGCTGTAGCTAGCGGGCATCGTCTAGATAGTGCCATCTATATCCTCCCTATATACGGCTTCCAGTCTGAAGTCATGTCCAGCCAGAGTACCATGCTGTTCCAGCCACGACTAGCCAGCATACCCTCGAGACATTACTTCTACCTGAATACTCCAGAATGCTTCAGAGCTGTAGCTAGCGGGCATCGTCTAGATAGTGCACCTATATCCTCCCTATATACGTCTTCCAGTCTGAAGTCATGCCCAGCCAGAGTACCATCCAAACATACACCCCTTCCAGTTTGACGTTCCAGCCAAGTGCAGCCCGCTTACTATTCAGAGATCACTATTACCATACACGCGACTTCTTCAGTACATAAACTGTCTCCAGCAGCAGCTAGAGGACAACGTCCAGATATTGCCATCTATATCCCCTCCCCATATTCCAGTCTAGCCATGCCCAGCCAAAGTACCTTCCACACAAACACCACTTCCCGTTTGATGTTCAAGCCACGTCCAGATAGCTCATCTTCCAGACAATACAAGTATTATACAAGGAAGTTGTTCAATACAGACCGGCTCTAGAACGCTAGAGCTGTGACGAGAATGGGATTAGATCAAATTTCTTAAGCACTCCCAAAATATCTTTCCTATTGTTTGAATTTGCCAAAAATGCAAAAAAATGTAAACATTATAAAATGACATTCCCAACTATCACAATTACCTACTTTCTCTTTTTATATTTCCAGATAATATCTTCTTTAATAAAGGCTACTCCATCTTTTAGCAAGATTTAGTTCATTTATACTCAGCCTCTTGGAACACTTCTTGCTTTTCTATCCAATCCAACAAACCTAATGCGTCTCCTCACGATCAGGATAAGGAAATCCTTTTTCAACGGCTTTTTATGGAATTCATAAGCTTCGCGGCTGTAATTTAAAAGCATAACATTAATTGTTTACTTTAGTAAATCTGAAACAATCTCTTAAATTTCATAATTATCTAAAAATAAATATAATTTTGATAGAATGTTTGCAAGCAATAATGGTCGGTATTTATTGTATTCTTAATGTAACCGCAATTATTACTACCTAAGTGATGCTTGCAGTTTTTTTCTCAAATGTGTTAATTGAAGCTTTAATTATCTATAAATGTATTTATGAATTTTTAATTTAATATAAATACCATCATTTGAAATATTTAAAAGATTCTAGGATCTAGTTCAAAAATTAAAATTGAGATGAGAGTAGTACACTCATTTCTAAATATTCTAAGAATACTGAAAGTATCATTTCTCAATACAAATAGTTTTATTTGTGATTGTTGATGACATTTTAAAGCGTTAATTTTCTAAGAAAGGTTACTATTTTATGTTAACTAATTGGCTGCAGATCTATATATGAAAGGTTATTAATATTTTGAATAGGAATAAAAAATTAAGCATTCTATTTAAATTAATATAGTTTTAAATATAAGAGATAGTTTCAAAGCTTATTATTAATAACTATGAAGAACCATATAGAAACATATTTTATTTTTAATTTCAAAGTCTTTAAATGTATGGCTTGGGTCTATTATTATTATTAATATAGATTTAGCACAATTATCTTTAATTGAACTTATTATAGGCTTAATTTTATTCAGTTGTATATTTCACTGCATTTTTTGAGTGTTTGTGAGAGAATGTTGAATATTGGAGCGCTATATACCAAAATGTAAGTAACATATTAAACTAGAATGTAGGCAATCTACGCACATGAACATTGGCGAGCGTCAGGCAACGTGCAGCTGACTCCTGACTGGACTGTAAGCAGACTCCTCCAGAGGAAAGTAATCCAATCCTGTGACGAAGTGTGAATGGCTCTCCCTTTCCCCGCCAACTTGTAGCTAACACAATGTCACATTCAAAACTAAAAAGCCTGGAGCAAGGGGTCTTTCTCCAGCCGTCTGTGATTCTCCAGGGGAATAGCGGCCACTCCAGACAGCTGGGGGAAGAGCGAGAGGATCACGTTCCAGCCGGTGACACGGATCTGTGGTGGTGGTTCCAGCGAAGCTCGGGCTGCTTCCAGTGGCCCGGAGAAGAAAAATATTCTCAAGTGAAATCAAGATTTTTATTTGTGTCTTATACTCGGATATAAATACACTTCTTCTTGCTTTTTAATGTATCAAATAGAAATTGTTAATAGAAAATACGTCATGATGAGGCTGTTTAAAGCATATTTCCCTTGTGTCATAGAAAATTAATAAAATAAGATTAAATGAGTAATTTGAACTGGACAATCAAGGTTGTAAGTAGCTTATAAGATTTCCAGGGAAGCCTTTTGTTATTCCTGGATACATTATTAAATATATCTCATTATATTTGCCCCAATTTGCCTTAATTCTACCATTAAAAAACCCAACCATTTGTAGAAGTAGGTTCAAATACGGAATTTAGTATCCACGTATTTAGTGAGCAGGGTCACCAACCACCGCAGTTACATTATTAATGATATTCCTTCATATGTGTTTTTCTTAATCCTGTTGCATAGTATTATATGTCTTCATTTATACATCAGGGGAGGCGCCTGACGTGATTCAAATTGGTGTGGCACAGTGAATGCATCCCGAGATTTTTTTTTTATCGATACAAACTGTTTTCTTCCCCTTCATCTTCCGATATGAACAAACTTGACGACACCTACTTTTTCAGCTCTTTACTTTTATAATCCTCGTACAAATTATACAATGATCTTTACTCAATGACAATGTTTATATAAATTAAAAAAATGTATCTATTTTCCTTACTATTAGTCTGCAGTCTTAATGCCTTTTGGTTGAGTTAATTTCCATTTTGTTTTAAAATTTCCATACATTATATATTGTCAATTATTATAACAAATTCTATAACCAAAGTCTTAGAATAACTTCTACATAGCTTCGCCTTTTATTCTATATTAGTCATGTCTTATATTATTACTAGCAAATTTGAAATTTTTACAAAGAACCAAAATGTATTATAGATATCCACTCCATCTGATACGAGTATTCCATGCAAAGAATGTATTTTCTAGCACTGTATTGAAAATAAATTCTATGTATGGAAGATTAGATTAGATTTTAGATTTTCTAGCACTGTATTGAAGTAGGCACTTTCTCTTCAAGTTCTCTCAAACCACTCCTTGAGATTCTCTTTCCAGATTCTGGCTCTGTAGACATTTCCTTCTTTTGCTAACGTCTTTAATAACTTATGATAATTATTTAATAATTTAATGCTCAACAAATTTCAGTCTTAAAATTGCTTATTCATATCAGTATTCATTTCATCAATCATAAATCGCAACATTTATTATTTAAACAAGTTTCCCTCTTAAGGAGTTATCTGCAATAATTTTAAAATATTTTAAATCAATTAAACTATTTTAAACTTGGATCAATCAATTTTTGAGAAGAGATAACTGGTTATTGGTTATAATACACTGATAAGTGATATCAATCAAAATTAATTGAAACAAGTAGAGTCTCCTTCAGTAAAAACTTAAATAAATAGATAAATAATATAATTCATAATCATATGAATTATTCAAACTATTCCGATTTACTCGGCTATGTTCAATTAAATGAGTTTTTTCTTTCTTAAAATAATCACTTATTTTTTTAAACGGTTTCACAAAACACTTTATATATATATATA